>VUQR01036518.1:14422-25916 GCA_015108515.1 Hemichromis elongatus
TTTACTTTGTAACTATGAAAGAAAGTTACATGCAAAATAAAGCCAGAGTGCAGAAAGGAGACACACACACACACACACACACACACAGAGAGACCCACACACACACACACCCACACACAAACCCACACACACAGAGACCCACACACACACACACCCACACCCACACACACAAACACACACACACCCACACACACACACACAAACTTACACAGACCCACAAACACACACACAGATCCACGCACACACACACAGACACACACACACACATAGAGACCACACACAAACACACACACACACAGACCCACACACACACACACACCCACACACACACACACACACACACACAGAGAACCCGTGCATAACATACACACAATCTATAATGCTCACACTAAACACTGCGCCATGTGTAAACACAGAGGCCTGTTGACACTAAAATACAGCTTTGCACATTACCCACCCTGAGTCAAGCTGTTTGCTAGGCAGTAAAATATTAGCTTTGGATTGGTGGCTGTCATGAGCTTAGAGTACAGACATTGTTAGGTGTATATCTGTGTGTGAAAGATTCACAGTAATCCTAATTATATGAGGTAATGAGTGTACAAGCCAGAGCATTTGTGTTTTTGCATGTGTTTGTGTTTGGTGTGACCCGCCGGCTGTCGGTAAATGGCCACAGATTAGACACATTTATCAAGCCCATTGTTGCACTCTGTAGTTGTGGACCATAATACAGAGTTTCCTAGTTTTGCCGTCTTAAGAAAAAAAAAAGAAAAAGAAAAAAAAAAATATATTTTTTTTATTACATCTTTTCTTTATTTAAAAATATTCTCTCTTTTCGTTAGAGTTCTTTGAGGGAAGGGTGCCCTGTGTTAACCGGGTGGGTTAAGGATCCGGGTAAGGCCCTTTTGTTCTTTAGACTTGTATAAAGTGAACAGGTTGGTTGTCAGTGGACCAAAACATGTTGCTTTTTAAAACAGTTTGTCCTAGTAGAGAGCCATAAGTCTGGCACCGAGTCAATCAGTGAGGTAACCTCCCAGTTATGCAGGATCTGTGAAATGGGTAACTCTAGACAAGGGTAGCCCTGTTAGGGAGAGTGGAGAGTTGGCCTGGAGGGGGGGCCAGGATGTGTAAAGTGCACAGAGAGGTGAGCCAGCACCTCGGTGTAGCCTTGGGCAGCTGTCTGTCGACAGAGCAAATATGTAGTTACCGCAGTCGTGCCTGCTACAGCTACTGCTGTGCAAGTAACACTATTGTTAAGCTGCCTTTATGCACTGGAATACTAGTTGGGACTGGATTTTGTTTTTGTGCAGAGAATAAAAGTAAAATTTTATCCTATAATGGATTTTTATCCCAGCCCAGAGTGTCACCCGGATAGGCTGCTGACCTCCTTAAACCCTAAGTTGGATAAGCAATTAAAATGAATGGATGAATGCATGGATAAAAAAAGTAAATTTTGTTTGCTGGAACTCTTTTTTTTTTTTTTTTTTAATGTTTCTTCAACTCACTTGCTTTCTATAGTCAATAAAAGCACTCCTATTCAAATCGAATGCAATATTTGGGAATTCCACAGTAGGTCTGAGATAACCATCTCTCTCGAAACCTAAATAACCTAAATGGTTTGTTTCCTGCTTCTTTTTCTTTTTTTTTCATTGCATTAAAAATGTATCTGCAGCCAGTGTACCAAAGCTGTTTGCTGCACTGCTGCAGCCCTTTGATGCATATTGAGGAAGTATTTACATATTTGAAACGTGATGTGTCAAGTACATTACTTTACAGGAAATGTTATTGTGATTTGTTTGGATGTGATGCCGAACCCAGTGTTGACTGAGAGAAGTATTTCAGGAAGTTACAGCAGAATAGTGGTCCTGTTTCATTTACGTGGCATTTCGTGTTCATGGGCTTCAGTAAGCAGTAAAAGTGATATCCCAGTAGAGTTTTATTCAGTGAAGTTAATTTTGCGTTTGAAATTGGTACTAAATTGCATTTCAATAAATTCCATAAGACTCTCTCTCTGTCTGTGTGTGCAAGGAACAATAATATAAAGTTCCCCGATATGCTTTTTATTTTATGGGGAGGGGTATCTGCGTTTGTGTGGGATCTCCCCTGGTCCTGATCCTGCTTCCTCCCACAGTCCTAAGACACTGGTGATTCTGACTTGGCTGTAGGTGTGAATGTGGGTGTGATTGGTTGTTTGCCTGTTCTGATGGATTGGCAACCTGTTCAGGGAGTATCACACTGCTTGCGTTGACAACTGGGATAGGCTTCATCCTGAACTTAACGACGGTTAAGAAAATGAATGGGTGTCATTCGTTTGCTCGTTAAAGATTTATTCATCACGGTGCAAGTCTGGTTGTGGCCGGTCTTAGTCCACTACTTTTAAAGTGTGCTTCTTGGATTATGAAAGTCTAACACAGGGGTGCTATTTAGAAAAGACTGAGTGGTGTCTGATGTTATTTCCGCATAATGCTCCGTCTGCTTTTGTCTTGCATTGAGAACGTTTTTCATCACTTTCTGTTTTCTTGGCACACTCTGACATGGAATAAAAAGTCTAAATTAAATGTCCAAATCTAGATTTAGCTCGGACTTTATTTAATAAACAGTTAGCAGATGGCCACTAAATACTTCCTTCAACTGCTTTTAAGAAGAAGGGGGGAAAAAGTCTTTTAAGTAGCAGCTGTCAGAAGCTCTGAGTTTAGATTATAAGCTGATAAATTGACTTGTTGCTAGTTGGTCCGTCACATCTGTACAAGCTGTCAATTCCTCCATAGTCACTTTTACAAATTCAAGTTAATTCAAAGTGCATTCACCTGCTGACATCAGAATATATAACTCGGAGGCAATGCTTTCAAGGTACATAAGAACGTCACACATGAAAAAATTCTGTTAGTGTGCGTGTGTATGTGTGCCTGTCCCCAAATAGCACATGTGTTTCTCACATGACTGATAGCAGTGCCGAATCAGGCTGATGACACAGTGCTGGAGCATGTTTATCAGTATAACAGCAGAGTAAACACGCACTACAGATTAGAACCTGCAGCTGAAGCGTTACGCCACCCTCCTCCTATCAAGTCCTGCATATACATTAAAATGTAAAAAATAATGCATGTCTTTCTGTGTTTCAGAAGAAGTGTTTTAGGGTGAGTCTGTTGTTCCACTGTGATTGTTACAGTAAGACAACAGCTGCAGGGCTCAGGTTTACAATTATTTATTGAACCAATAAAAAAAGAAGTGATTTTTCGAGCACCAGCAGTCTTTATTGGTGATCAGGGACTGTTATATTTCACACAGCTGTTTTGGACAGGCGGGACCTCTTTGCTGTTCAGCATTATTTGTAATTATGTTGCACTGTATTGGTAGAACAATTGTTGATATTTTCTTTCTTCTTTTTTTCTCCTGTTCAGAGAAGAGGGGCCATCTCCTACGACAGCTCCGACCAGACAGCGCTGTATATTCGTATGCTAGGTAAGTGTTAACCTGCTCTTTGTACAAACACACAGTAGGCACACAGTGCACACACCTTCGAGACCTCAGAAGGATTTCCTCCTCGGTGATCGTTTCCATTTCTTAATATTAAAATAAAAGCATTGAGACGAACATTTAAGGGCATGTCCAGAACCCTTTCATTCCCTGGCCCTTTTTAATCTTTAAGTCAGGATAAGATTCAGGATGGATGTGCGTGCGTGCGTGCGTGGATTTTGTTGGCTGAGGGTATTTTTCGTGTGCATTCGTGCATGTCCATTTGCACTTAGTTCAAAAAATGGATGTGAGGATGAAGGATCATAGCTCTCCCAGGCCAGTTCAGCCATGTCTCCGTAATCAATAAGGTTACTGGGGATAATGGTGCAATTAGAGCACAGTTATACCCCTGAGGTATGTGTACTAAACAATGATGCAGTCTTGCATGTAACTTCTGCCACCTGATATCATACCGGTTGGCTGGGAGTTGGTAGCAAAGAAGAAGAGTAGAATTGCTCAAAGTGTTATCCTGTCCATATTCTTGTGTATTTAAGATTGCTGCTATAAAATGTAGTGAGCTGTCGGGGTGCTATCAGTGTTAGATGGTGGCTTTCTTCAACTGCTTGACTTATGTTGGGATTTTTTTTTTTCACATATTACTGCCATACTTTGTTTCTTACCAGCATGATCATAAGTCGACTGCTGCCACGTGCGTCTAGTCATAATAACAGCATTTCATTGAGCTGAGTGAAGGAGCTTTAGCTTTTTAATCATTTCACTTAGCTAAGTATGATGGCAGTCTCATATGTCACAGGCATAAAGCATCTGTGTTTGTAGATTTTCAGATTAAATTAAGTGTAAGGAGAGGCACGCTAACGCAGACGGGTGCTGGCATTGGTCATGGTTCAGTCTGCCAAGTTAATGCTGATGTGCTTTCAAATAGCAGGACTCAGAGCTTTTGCCTCATCAGTTATAATGACATGACCTACATTTACCCCAGAGCACCAGCACTAATGCATCATAGGGGAGACATGGACCCTTTGACACTCGAAACGCACTAATCACAGAAACTCACGCAGACAGACACGCGCTGGGCCCGAGCACGACTGTTTGCATCTGCAGATGTGACAGATGTGCATACGTATGGGCACATGATGACTGCCTAAAAGTGCATGAATTGTGGTGTTTTTTTGTTTGTTTTTTTTCTCTTAAACACTGATGCACACCTGACACAATTTTGAGTGCCATGCTGGAAGCATACCATCGCACCTTTAATCAGTATATTGCAGTATAGAGTCTTGCTGTACATACAGTGTTGCCTGGAACAACACACTAGCATTTGCTGCATCAGTGTCATAGCACCATCCTGTCACTTCACTGTGCTCTCACTGCTCTCGACTGCAGTCTACAAGCAAGCAGGCCGGCCGCCGTCTGTTAGGTCCGAGTTTGGAGCCTGTCTCTGTTTCTCTGCCTGATTACTAAAACCAGTCACAGATCGGCTGTAGATCCTTCTCAGTGGCTCGGAGTACTAATAGTAGAGCAGACTGCCCTGACATGGCATTGCATGCTCAGCTGTTTGACTTGTCTGTCCGTTGAGTTTCCTCTTCTGGGACATGGTAGTGTGTGCTTGTGTGTGACTGTGCCCGCACATGGATAGTCCACACTGCGTCTTGGTCAA
Source organism: Hemichromis elongatus (assembly GCA_015108515.1). NCBI lineage: Eukaryota > Metazoa > Chordata > Actinopteri > Cichliformes > Cichlidae > Hemichromis > Hemichromis elongatus. The sequence goes on from VUQR01036518.1 coordinate 19,554, forward strand.
ATAGTATCTCTTGCTTGTTTTAGCTTGCTGGGGAGTACAGAGATGATGGGTTTTACCACAGCGTCCTGTCACACGTCATGATTTAGTTCCAAAGCTTCACATAAGAAGGATTATTTCCTAATTGTTTTGAAAAGCTGAGCCACAATTGGGGGGGAGGGGAGGGGAGAGGGGAGGGGTAGGTTTTCTGTCAACACTCTGAGGTATAATAAGTGGTTTTCTGTAGGATTTCTGAAAAAAGCAAATTGTTGATTATTTTGTTAGCATTCAGTGCCTAAAACTGCCATGAGGCTTTGAAAGTGAAGTAAGTGTTTGACATTAAAAACTTTAGGCATTTAGCCACAAACACAGGCACAGATAAGTTTATAAAAACAGAAATGGTAAAAATAGAAACTAGTAAGATAATATTTGCTTTGTCTTTGGATGTTGCCAGAAAACAGGAATAAGTTTCAGCTTCTTAAAACTACTAATGAAAGAAGATTTACCACATTGTCATGTGGTAAAGCCCATCTTTGTGTCACTGAAGCAAGATAAACTCCAGGATATAGCGCCAAAAGATTACTAATTGGATGCACTTTAGGACTTCTTTTCCCGCTGTATCAATCTTGAGGAAATAAGTGTTGATTTCTTCTAGGAGATGTGAGAGTGAGAAGTCAGGTTGGATTTGAACCGGAACGTAGAAGCTCCCACCCGTACCTGTGCATCGACTTCCGAACGCTTCACAGTGAGTACAGCCCGAGCATCTTGACTGAAAAGAAAAAAACAAAACAAAAAACGCCTCCCCGGTAGGAGTCACGGACTAGTCCTGTCCTGCGTGATTGAAAGACGCCTGTGTTCTTGTCTCTGAGGTGTGCCTTACTATAAACCTTGTTTGAGGCTTATAGGTGCACGATAAAGCACCACTTTCATTTTCAATGAAAACGTCTGAGTGTACTTGTTGACATTTTTGACCCAAGATTAATCCTACCTCACACTGACGTGTTTCTGGATTGCAGCGACCGTTTACTCAGACACAGTGCTTTTTGTGGGGTGTGTGCGTGTGTGTGAGAGAGGGAGGGAGAGAGAGACCACTGACAAAGCATGTCTGCTGTGTGATCCCAGACGAAAGGCTTATGAGTGGGCGGCTGTGTCAGCAGCAACTGTTTGTGTATTGCTGTGTTGGTGTCAGATCCCCACCAAGCTTGTCCGAGCCAAGTAATTCTCCAGGCCTAATGAGGTTTAGAAATGAACATGCCTCAACGTTGTCGTCTGTTTTACATGTTGCACCCTTTGTAAAATATTGCGTGCGTCTGTGTGTTTGTGTGCGCAGCACGGCTGGGCTGTGGCTCCGCATCGGCCAGCTCTGATCCTGAACCGCGGGTCCACAGACTGCTCAGCTTCCAGAGATACCTGCATTCGTCCCGTCTGCTGCGAGGAGTCCCACAGCAGATACCCCTCCACATCCTCGATGAAGATTACACTGGACAGGCTAGAGTATGGCACCATTTGTAATATTTGGCATCACAACAAGACAGAAGTGCCTATTTTCCTTTTAAAATTTATTTTTTTTAACCTCACGTAAAACTTTCTCTTTTCTCTATTTTAGTGCATGCTGGAAAAAGTCGGGAATTGGAATTTTGACATTTTCCTCTTCGATAGGTTGACAAATGGTAGGTAAAATATAATCTGTAGGACTGTTCAGACGTTGTTCTAAATGCCACGATGCCTTAATTGACATCAATCAGCCACAACATTAAAATCACAGTTCTTCCTTGTGACCCCAAAACAGCCATCTGGGAACGCAAACAAGACTTATAAAGTGGCGATTAAACTCTTGGACACAGACGCCAGAATTTCACGCATTCGCTGTTGTTGCAATGTAATGGTGACTTTACATCCACATGGAGCCTCACAATCGCAGTCTGTTTAAACATTTATGCCACTCGACCCAAGCAGGCCTAGCAGACTCTGGGACACAGAAACTATAATGCATGTGATGTCCTCCACTGTGAAGTTGGTAACGGGTCCTGTCAGGTAGCAGAATTAAGGGAAAGTGGTTCAGAGTTGTTCAGATGCATCCTGTGATTGGTCATTTGGATTTGGGTGACTTTAGAGGACAGATCAACACAGTTGACTCATTGCAGGTTTTGCAATGTGGAGGGTGTACAAGGACTAGGGTGAAGTCTAAATACTTTGGGTCTACTATCAAAAGCAACAGGCAGTGCACAAGAGTGCAGGCAGGGGGAGTGGGGGTGGGGTGACAGAAGGATGGCAGCAAGAGTGAAAGGGAAAGTTTACAAGACGATAGCGAGACCTGCTGTGACGCATCATGTGGAGATGGTGGCACTGACAAAAAGACTGGAGACCGAGCTGGAGGTGGCAGAGCTGAAGATGCTTTTGTTGGGAATGAGGCAAATTTCAGATCAAATTGCAGTTTGGATACAAAGATAGAGAGGCAAGTTGTTTGGACATGCAAAGAGGAGGGGATGGTGGATATACTGGAAAAAGGATCTTGTGACAGTCAGACGAACAAGGGAGCTGCCAGGCAAGAGAAAAAGACTGAGACCACAGAGATGTAGTGAAGGAGGACTTGCAGAGGTTTGGTGTAACACATGAGAATAGAAATGGATAGAGTAAGATGGAAGGAGATGATCCTCAGTGGCTATCGTTAAAGGGACCAAGTAAAAAGAAGAAAAGGTGCGCGTGTTCTGACTCTAAAACAATGTTTCACGAGTGGTATTTATCAAAATAACACCCACATGAATGACAGCACTGAAGGTGTTGCAACAAAATAATAAAATTTCTCTCCACATGTCAGTGGTTTTAATGTTGTGGCTGACTGTCGTGCACACTGGTGAATCCCGACCTCTGGTTGAGATTGAAAGTGTTGGCGCTGGTGCCATCTCTCTGATACCTGACACAGTTTTAAGATTAGCTCTGCAGCTATGTCGCTGTTTAACTTTAAATACACAACAGCTGTTTTATGTCTAATAAAGCAAAGCTCAGGCTTGACACAAAAGGAGTATACAGCGCTGTATCATTTAGATTTGTATTAAGCTAAACTCAAATTAATTTTAAGTGTATTGTGGTAGAGGCCCTATATTTATCTGTGTAATAGGACAGAAGTACTCTTATGAATTGGCCCCGCCTCCTTTCTGTGTGTACTCCTGTAACCTCTAAAATCCTCAAAAATATTTTCCCATAAGCCGTTTTCAAACATGCACTGTAGCCCTGAATTTCTTTAAACCTCACAGACTGGTGCCCTGTCCAGGGTGTGCACCGCCTCTTACTCTATGACAGCTGGGACGTACACCAGCACTCGGCCGTGGTGCGTGGGAGAATTGTCAGTCATTTCTCCATTAGCAGGTCTTTTCACCTGCCGGCTGCATAGTACATTGTCCATGTGATGTCTGATTGCACCAGTGTGCAAATAACGCAGCTAACAGTCTGGCGTATTTACTGCTAGCGAGTAGGCATGACGTGTGTGCTGCCTCCTCCCTGCTGCGTCCACTAAGAAGTACTTCCTGTAGTGAGAGCGTGTCTGAAGTGAAGTGTCCTGCTGCGTACGACATGTGAGAGAGGATAAAAGGGGGTAAAATATTCCAACACGAAACTCTCCTAAGCTTATATGTGAAAAGAGTTTCAGAGATTGTGCTTCAGGAGTTCAGGAAGTCAATAGTAAACAAAAGTAATTTGTTTTTTTCTTCATTCTCTTTATTTTGACCCACTAAGTGCCGCTCGTGATGAGGATGTTAAAAGAATTTCTTATAATTGCACGTCCTGCACTGTATAATTTAGGTAACCACAATCCAATCATCAAAACAGCTTTAAGACACGTTCTTGACACGTCTCCGACTTGACCCGAGTTAAACTTCAAAGGCAGGAGATAAGGATCCCAGTGGTGAGAATCACAAGAAATTAGAAATTGAAAATTAGACAGGGAAGGAGGAGGAGGTGTACTAGAGGCAGAATTAGGAAAAATGGATACATTCGTTTAAAAAAAAAAAAACAAACACACCGGGAAACAAGTGATTATTTTTGTTTTAGAGGTCAGGAGCATTCAGTTACAGCTTTTATAGGTGAACTTAAGGGATGAATGCAGAGTGATCATTCTGATATGACTTCTTGCTCAGGAAACAGCCTGATCACCCTGACTTTCCACCTGCTGAACCAGTATGGGCTGGTGGAGCTCTTCCAGCTGGACATGGTCAAACTCTGGAGATTTTTGGTCATGGTTCAGGAGGACTACCACAGCGACAACCCATACCACAACGCTGTCCATGCTGCAGATGTCACACAGGCCATGTACTGCTACCTGCGAGAGCCCATGGTGAGACAAAACACTTGAGCTCTTTTGGGTTTAAGTAGCTAACTTTCACCCAGTCCTCTGCTAGCCACAACAAGCCACAACAGTTTTTGTTTTCCTGCATAGCCAAGGTTTCTTGCTTCAACTGTATTCAACTCACAGTGCACGCTTTCCTCATCAGCTTTTTTCAGTCTAACCAGTGAATGCTACCATTAAGATGTGTTTTTGATAATGCATCCAAATGATTGCTCTTGTAGACAGGTTTTGAATAAGGTATGCTATTTGCAGAGCTGAAAGTACATCAGAGAAGACATTCTTGTATTTTAAACCCTTCTTACATTGTTTTTTGCACAGCTTGCCAAGTCTCTGACCTCCAAAGACATCCTACTGGGACTCTTAGCAGCTGCTACCCATGATCTGGACCATCCTGGAGTCAACCAGCCTTTCCTCATCAAGTCTGACCACTATCTAGCCACACTCTATAGAGTAAGGCAACAAAGCAGTCACTCTTTGGCCTGCCTAACTTAGCAGACTTCAGTGAAGGATGTCGTATGATGTATTAAATTAACGTGTACACACAATTTCTCGTTTGTACACCCAGAATACCTCAGTTCTGGAAAACCACCACTGGAAGTCAGCAGTGGGTCTGCTCAGAGAGACTGGGCTGTTCTCCCATTTGCCTGCTGAGGACAGGTCAGTCTGACACTGAGAAACACAAGAGAACTCGAACTGAACCACTTACAAGGCTGTACAGAAATGGAGTTCTTTCATAAGACTGCTCTTTGCTTTAAAATGTGCTTTCTCAAACAAACACGCTTTGTAATACATCAGGCTGAACATGGAGAGGGATCTGGGCTCCTTAATCTTGGCCACGGACATCAGCAGGCAGAATGACTACCTGTCCAGGTTTCGCTTGCACCTGGACCAGGAGATCCTGTGCATGAGCACCGCCAGCCATCGTCATTTCATCCTGCAGGTCAGTGTTGGTTTAAAAAAACAAAGCTCCTGCGTCTCAGCAAACAGCAGGTTCATATTTTTCTTTGCTTTTCCAATTCATGCAGATGGCTCTGAAGTGTGCAGATATCTGTAACCCCTGCAGACCATGGGAGCTGAGCAAACAGTGGAGTGAGAAAGTGACAGAGGAGTTCTTCCAACAAGGTTTTCTGTTTATATTGTTCCTTATTTGCTTTGCGGTTTTGGAGTTCCTTTCATTCTTCTTGTTTATTAAAGTCTGTGTTACATTCATGCAGGAGACATTGAGAAGAAGCACAAACTTGAAGTCAGCCCACTTTGCGACAGAGAGATGAACACAGTTGGCAACATTCAAATAGGCAAGCGTTTTGGCTCTGTGGTTATTCACCCGTTATCAGTGGCTTATGGTAATGCAAATACTCGTCGTAATCTGCATCTGCCACCGTTTCTCCTCCCTCAGGCTTTATGACATACGTGGCTGAGCCTCTGTTTGCAGAGTGGGCCCGTTTCTGTGACACACGTCTGTCCCAGACCATGCTGGGTCACATGGGGCTAAACAAGGCCAGCTGGGGAGGCTTACAGCAAGAGCCGGCCCCGGTCTCCGAGGAGGCAGAGCCCACCACGGCCTGCACAGACACAGAAGACGCCGCCACCGCCCCGAGTGACGGCAGCACAGCTACGACTGCAGGAGGAACCAGCTCCAAAGAAATACCTCAGGGAAGCAGAGAATCCTGACACACTCCTTCTGTGCCATTTCACCTCAACCTCGTGACCCCTAGGGGGCCTCAGGGCCTCACAATACACTGAGGGGGGCCGGGTGGGGCACCCAGCGGTTTGCGGCCATGCCGCTGCCCCACCCGTCCGAACACCTAGTTTATGTTTTGTTGCTTTGGCCTCCCATTCTTGATAAACCACTGATTTTATTTAATTTATTTAATTTTAATTCCTCTTTTTTTTTTTTTTGGCATAGAGCAATACATAGATACCTCATTTGGCTACTGCTGTATTTTCTTTTTATTTGCTTTATTTATTTGTCCACTGTAGTTTTGGCATTACTGACTGAACACACCACCTTTTTTTTTTTTTTCAAGTTTGTTAAGTTTAAGGGA
>VUQR01036520.1:0-26474 GCA_015108515.1 Hemichromis elongatus
GTCCCTGAGTTTGTGTTTATGATTTCCTGTTTTACTTTGAAGGTCTGTGTCTGTTGTCACCGTGTTAACTTGTGTCTTCCTCTCGTCATGTGTGATTTAAATCAGCTGTGCTCCCATCCTGTGTGCCGTTACCCGATTACCTCATGTGTGTATATATAGTGGGTGTCGGTGTGTGCTCGTGGTCGGCTTGTCTGTTTACCTCAGTTTAACTCTGCGTCTCTCTGTCCTTTATGCCGTTTAGTATTGTTTTAGTTTGCTCTTTAGCTTCCCCCAGTTTAGGTCTTAGTTTACTCTCCACCCTTCTTGCCTGTTGTTGTCACTTTGCCACTTGTAAATAAAACGTCACTCCTCTCATCAACCTCTTGCCTGCATCTTGGGTCCTTTTCCCTAACACCTCACAGCTCGCTCCGGCAGCCGTGACAGTGTGACTTTATCGTGGTGGAAGCAAAATGGCAAAAGTCAGAGGGAATTAATCACAACATTTATCAAATGTGAAGCGTAGTTTGGATCTTTTGCTGCTGGTTCAGTGAATTTTGGTTGGAGAGAGACAAAACCTGCAACTCAGAATCTAGCACAAAAAAGACGTAAAGACAAAGCGCGGACCTGTCAACGCATCAGTCTTTGAGCTGTCGGCTCTCAGTTCCAGCGGTGTGTCCGTCTAAATGCCGTCGGGTGAGAAAGCCCAGAAAGAGAAAGCTAATTCTGATGCGTCGGGTCCCCGCTCACTGTTTACGTCTTTATGTGGAATCCATTTACCTGCTTTCATTTACTGTTTGGTGGTTTTTTAAATAGTTTTGTGAGGTTTAACCTGAGATTTTGGCGTGAAACAACAGGTTCTAATGAATCGATATCGCTTTATTCCAGTTACTCACCTCTCTCTGTCCACCTGCACTTTCAAACGAACACACGAAGGACCAAAGGAATAGCTGGACCAAGGCCAATCAGAAAGGTCCCACCCCTGACTACCTCTGATTGGTTTAGATTAGACCACGATAGGGCCATAATGTGTGTTTGTTTTTTACCACACGGAGAATTTCAGAGTTGCACTTCTTTTTTCTTTTTTTACTCGAACAGTTGGTCGCATCGGTGCGACCTAGGATTTTTTTTTAGTCGCACCACTGAAAAATTTGCTCGCATTTTGTGACCAAATTGGTCGCACTCTTGAGCCCTGCCTATACATGATCAACAGGACCCTAAGAGCCTTCATCAGGAACTCAATGGGGATGTGGCATACAACACTAGAGGCCAACTTCAAGCCCATAGCCCACTCACCATCAAGTGCGGGATCTACCAAGAAGATGCTCTGTCCCGTCCCCACTGTTGTTCTGCCCAAACTCCTTCAGCCAGAATATTGACAAGACTGGCTACGGATACTGACTACGTAATGGAGCAGATTCAAGATTCTTTATTTGTCCCATCCATAGTTATACAGAAGAAGACGGCCGTAGTGATAGATGTAGCAGTTCCGAATGACAGCAACACCAGGAAGAAGGAATACGAGACGCTGGAGAAATACCAAGGGCTCAGAGAAGAGCTTGAGAAAACGTAAAGGGTAAAGGTAATAGTGGTCCCAGTGGTAATCAGAGCACTTCGTGCAGTGACTCCCAAGCTAGGCAAGTGGCTCCAGCACATCCCAGGAACAACACTGGAGATCTCTGTCAAGAAGTGTGTAGTCCTAGGAACAGCTAAGATACTGTGCAGGACCCTCAAGCTCCCAGGTCTCTGGTGTGTGTTTGTGTGTGTATGTGTGTATCACAGAGTAGAACATCAGTACAAGCACAGCTGTGTGACTGTGATGAGAAACATGATTAATGTGAAGGAAATCAAAGGAGCTGAAACAGGAACTCGAGAAGATGTGGAAGTGAAGGCAATAGTGGCCCGGTGGTTATCAGACAACTTTGTTCTTTTTATTATTCTTTCACATATTTTGTACATGTTTCATTTTGTTTACTTTGTTTACTTTTGTTAAAGGCGGTTTTAATCAGCTTGGTACAGTTGTTGTGTTAGGATATCTTAGTTCCCCTGCAGCATGTGACAAACAAGTCCAACTTAAGTTATGAGTATTGGCTCACAGTAGCCATCCATTTTACCTAAATCCCTAACTCTATCTTTAATTACGTCCCTCCATCTATTTTCCTACCACATTACTTTCACCCTCAATCTCTTCATCACGTCTAATCCTAAAAAACAGCAGCCTCCTGTTACTGTGAGCCCTAGCTACCAGTTTGTTGCTTGTACTGCTGATAGTGCAGCAGCCAACAGCTAGCTGCTTGGTTAATTTGACAAGTTTTCTCTCTTAGCTTTTCAGCTCCCTTTCTTTCACACTAAACTCTGTCCTTCAATGTGCATGAGCACAGCGATGGTAGGGTTAGGAGCCGACTTTGTTAAGAGATCTAATTGGGAAATACAGTGTCATTAATATCATTGAACAAATGTGTTGCTGTCCATGCTTGTACAGCCACTGTGCGATGGCCCTTTGATTGATACATCAGCCCAAAATTGCATCAGCTCAATAAGAAAATGCCTGGTATGCTAGATTACCATTACTACAGTTTTAGTGGTTTTGTTTGGTTTGACTGTCTGTGGTTGCTGGTTTTTCAGCTCCGAGTTTGTTTAAATGGCCAGGGAAATGGCAAGTGGTATTTTGGCCTGAATAATTTCACCTGAACACAGATCTCCACATGTAAAGATCAGTCTTGCTAATAAATTAGGATGATATATCACAATGGTAACAGTTGGTGAAACTACAACATCCTGTTTTCCCAGAGACATTAAAGGAGAGGAGGAAAAGAAGATAATTGTGTTTTACGAAACACTTTAACTAATCAGCACTAGCTGACAGTCAGGGTAATGGGTGTGTTTTGTGTTGTCATGCCAACTGCAGCTATTTAAACAGCTTTCATCATCACAACATGACAGAGTGAGCGTGGGACAGATGGACAGACGAGAGATGGAGGATAATAGAGGAAAATAGGAGGTTTGAAAATACTTCAGTGTAATAGCTGAGCCTCTCTCATGCTCTCTCTCTCTATTATTCTATAGTTTCAGTCTCCAGACTGAAACAACTCAATTTCACCCCTCACTAACACTGTGTGTGTGTGTGTGTGTGTATGTGTCAGTGTGTGTTGCAGTGTGTATGACCAGCAGTCATTTAAAACAATGACAAACTGGCAAACTCAGAGAGGAGAAGGAACAAAAAACCTGATTTTTTTTTTCTTTTACACATTTCAGAGTTTCTGTTTCTGCGGTGAAATATTATCACAAAACACTTTTGAAAGCTACTCATGTTCATGGGCTGGAGGTTGGAGGACTCAGTCTGCTCTCAGTCAAAGGGTAAACAAAAGCATCATTAACTCTATACTGATTATCCTCTAAACACCTCACAAACAGCTGCAATGCAAAACACATCATGACTGCCGTGTGCATGGCTTCTGTCTAACAGTGTCAACCACTATATATGTCATGGTCCCTGTGCCTTCTCAGCCGACCCTGGTTGGCTACAATGTTTGTTTCGGTTTTGTGTGCGATCGCTCCCTCTCTCCTCCAGCGCTTTGTGCTCCACCGGGGTGGAGTCACGGCGACTCTGGCCCCGGTGGAGCTCACCTGTGGCTAATCAGCTCATCACCTGGGTCGGTACTAATGACGGCGGCTGAGGACACTTCCTCGCTGGATTATTGAGTAACACTCGTCAGTGTCTATGTGGTCTCTAGCTTATCTCTCGGTGTCTCTCTCTCGTGTGGTACTTACCGTTCTCTCCTCTGTGCCAGATCCCTGCCTGTCCGCGGACCTTGCCTGGTGAGCACTCCTGGTGCCCGACTTGCTAATGCTAACTGGAGGATTGTTGTATATAGCCCGTGTGTTCCCTCACCTGCTCCACCATCCCTGGAAGGACCCCGGCCCCGCTTCCTCCCCACCTGTATATATTCGCACTTGGTGTTTTGTTGTAAATAAACCTGCAAATCGTGACCAGTCTGCCTTGAGTCTCTCCTGAGCGTGACAATAAGTCAGGTGATTGAATATGGGAGTTTTTGTGAGACGGTCTCAAGTGGTCATTCGAGGAACTGCAGATTTAAACCGCGAGGCTTTTCCATGTGGTTGAATATTGAAGATGATGATTGGTCACTATAACATAAATTCCATAGTCTAGTTGCATAACCATCTAATTAATTTATGACCCCATTATACATAATGTCAGTCATCCTTTGATGACGTATGCAATGAGTGGTGCACGGAGCAATGTCAAACAGCTGCCATTGATCTGGAGCTTGCTGTCCATACAGAGTTGCAGCTGTGCATGGACTATAAGCTATAAGCAAACTGACAATGGACACCAAAAAGCCTCTCACACCAAACACTCTAACCACTGTGACCATGATTCTACATACGTATACGAATATATCCTTTTAAAGGCCAACCAGTAAACTGAAGAACAAGTTTTAGTTCCAATTTCAGACCTTAACACATGCATACACACTAATTTTCTAAAAGTAGGGCATAACTAAGATCATATTCTTTAATTCATCAAGTGTTTGTGCTAATGGAGGTGAGGAGGCTCTGCTTGATATAGATCATTGCTTGGGGGATCTGTGCAATAAAATCTGGGCAGAGGGTTAACTGGATATATTATGGCCTTACGATGTAAGGCGAATGCTGGGGGACTGTACTGGGAAAAAAAATGAAAGCGCTTATACAGTTCAGTCTTTCTCAACTCGCTTTGCCTTTCTCAACTTGCTTTCTGTTGAACTACATTTGGCTGGGCTGGCTGTTAACCTTTAGTCAATGATATAATTTGGGTAAGTGGTGTGTCTTTTAATTGCTAGCCTTAATTTTAGAATAGCACTCAGTAATTGAAGGCATAAAACTGTCCTCAGGTGGCTTTAGCCAGCTATAAAAGCACAGCACGCACGCAGTAACTGGGCAGCAGTTTAAGAACTGATGCCAGTTTTGAGGATTTTATCTACTGTAACATGAAGCAGACGAAGCTCGATGTCAGAATTTAGTCAGTCAAACTTGACATTCTCCCATTTTGATCAGTAAATTCTGACACAAATATGAAGACGCTGACTTCGGTACATGGTGTGCTTTATTTCCCTCAAAAATGAGCCATAAAAAGGAAGTGAATCAAAGATGCTTTCAATGCACGAGTGAAAGAATGCAGCAAATAATTTAAAATCTCATTCTAGAGTTTCCACCGCAACAAGTGTAGCTTATGCTAAACATGTAAACATGGAGCAGCATAATGATGCATGTTATTATTCACGTTATTATGATGTCTTCACACTGTCAGATACCTTTTTAATGGGCTTGGAGTGAGAAAACGCTGACAGCAGGTAAATATGACCCAGAATTTTCTGCCTCCGGGAGCAAATGAAACCATACAAGCTAGGAGCAAAAGCAATATATGTTTATATATAAATTAACACTGCATTTTTATGCTTCTTTTTTTATACAGCAATCTTTTAAAATGTAATATACTTTAGGCCGATCACTTATCCTACACGGATGCTTAAGTGGTGACCCTCTGTGACTTTATTTTCAAAATAAAACAGGCACCAAAGCCCAGTTCTGTTCAAAGGGTCATTTTTGTTGGTATTTCTATCCAAAAGCTCACGAATATATAATTAATCTTATTTACGACTTGCGACCCTGGGAATGCAAGCTTAAGAGGAGCATTTCTGGTCAGCATTACACCATCTTTCTTTTTACCCCAGGCTCTCTAAGATGATGAGATACAGAATAATTCATCCAACTGTTGAATTTTTAATTAGAAATCCTCACCCCATATGTTATATGCCAAATAGGACTTCATTACATAAAAACTGGTCTTTAAAGCAGTATTGGTCAACAGTGGAAAGTGTAGGGTTTTTTTTTTATTTTCTTGTTGCTCACTCTTTTTTTTCCTTTTCTTTCACTACAGTTTTTTAAATGGGGTAGTGGAGGTGGGCTGATATGCAGCCCTTTGTCCCAATAAAGATGGTATTATGTATCTTCACTACAGCAAATGTTGTAATACTACCAAAATAGTATTAGTAATACCATTAATATATATTTATATATATATATATATATATACACACATATATATATAATCACCTGGTGAGAGAAGAAACTAAGAGAAAACAAGCAAAAAAAAAAGAAGACAGCAACATAATAAGCACAACACAATCGCAATAATCTAGCTAAGTGTCTATAACAGTAAATACTAAATAGTGAATATTATTGTGCAGCAAGCAAGACTGACAGTGCACAATGTGCAGCCAAGAAAGGTGTAGTTTGTGTCTGTGTACACCTGTGTGCACACCTGTGTGGATGAGCGTGATTGTATTGGAAAGGTTTCTTGTATTGTAAAGGAGATCCAGGCCCCAGACATCCAGAGCCCCCCAGAGTGTGAGCGCCCAAGGAGGACCAACAGAGGAGCACCTGAGCAGAGCCCCAGACGAGGGGTCATTTTATCTATTGCAGTGCAATAAGGAATGTATTACAAAATCATTCAATAACTAAATGTAGGGTATGCAATGTAAAGTACAAGATTCATACCCAAATTAAAGAGGAGCAGAATTTGAAAGTAGCATAACATAGAGATAGTTAAAGCACATTAAAAGATTACATAATAGACTAATGTACTTTATTTAAGAGAAAAACCATGGCTTTATCTAATATAATAATAATTGCACCTGCCCCGGTGAAGTGCCTAATTTACCTGCTATGCGATGGAATTAACTTAATTCTGGTCGTGACCATAAATATGTTTTATTCTGTGGAGTGAAAAAAGCAAAGCAAAGTACAAGAGTGGGGAAATGAAATATAGGAAAACAATGGTTGTTTGTTTGTTTTTTTTTGTTTTTGTTTGTTTGTTTGTTTGTTTTTTTTTGGGGGGGGGGGTCCAATGAAAGGGAGATCCACATCATTTAGCAACCTTTCACTGATATAAATACACAATTTTGTAGTACCTATCAAATTTTCATGTGATTGTCTATACCTGTAGGATATGTAACAGGAAAAACCCTTAGATTGCCTGTGAAATTAATGACCCTAATTTTCAAAGTAAACCTATACCACTTTTTTATTCTCAGTTCTTTTTTGTTTTATTTTTTTTAGAAATTCCTTACTATTGTGGTAATGCATCCCACAACACAGAGGGTTTTTTTTCTGTCTTTGATAGCAAAAATAAAATCAGTGGGACGCTTGATCCCTCCTCCCCCCGTAGGAGCAAAATGTGCTCTGTCTCTATAGTTTTCAAATTTAATCCTTTAATTAAATCCTCAGCTGTATATTGTGTATTTTTTTCTATGGCACTAATTAGCACTTGGCGCATGCTAAACTAATATGGACAGTATTGATAAATCATACATGCACTCAGCGCGTTGAACACTGAGGTGACGTTAGCATGTTAGCACATAAACCAAAGCGCTACTAAGCCTGAGTGCAACCTCACAGAGCTGCTAGCAAGACTGTAGACTGTTGTCTTTTTATGCAGCAGCCCTTTGATGCTAAAATGAGCCCACTAATGTTGATGTTATGCACAGCTAATGAAAAGCATGTCTAAGATTTTGAAATCACCAAGCATGATCGCAATGCACATCCCAGTCAACCCCTCGAGCACAAATATTGTTATCCTGTCTGTAAATAAGGTAAGTAGGCAAATTGTACAGCACATGTCTATGGATCACACACACTAAATTAATAACTGTCTGATGAGAGGTTTAGTATGTTGTAATATATTTGGCAGGACCAGTAATTATAAAACTAGGCCATATTGCAATGGGAGATAATTAACGTTAGCACGTCCCTGGGAGGTTTTTGTGGAGTGGGGGAGGCTTTGACACAGCCTATTCAATTATGTCCTTCCCTGTGGGTCCGGAAATCCAGAATATAGAATATCTAAATTAGGCACATGACAAATCTTTTACTAAGTCAGATGGAGCAGGTCACAAATGGCAAGGTGGCAGGCAACTTGTGGAAGCAAATTGAGTTTGAAGGTAGGTGTAGGCAGGCACACGGTTATGAGAAAGCTTTCAGTCTTATAATAAGGTGAGAAACATACCCATCTTCCTTTTCATGTTCTGTGTTATTAAAAGGCCTCTGTCCTTTAACAGAAGAGCACAATTTCACCAATAAAGATTTGCTGGGAAACATATATTTTATATCTTTCTCATTATCAGGTTTCCATTACTGAGGATGAGGAAATGTATAAAAATGCAAAGAAACTGGCTCCAGGATACACAAGATCTATTAATGAGATGCCAGAAACCCCTCAAAATTGCCTATTGATTTCTATATTGCATATGTAGAATGAATTGCATTGGACATCCCTACAATGTCACGATCGTAACTTTTCTGGAATGGCCTTCCAAATGATGCTCATGACTTAATGGGATTTAATAAAGATGCAATTATAGGTGAAATACTAGCTGTACACTAAAGATATTGGTGCTCTAAAAATTCTGAATGAACTTTGCAAGGGATCAGCTACAGAGTATGTCCTCCCTCTGTCCTGAATCTAGCACATACTAGACAAAGAAATAGGTCACTTGTATCAACACGGGAATTCACGAAGTCACATTTGACCCTCAATGCGTAGCCCTTTCAACACCTGCACAATCGGTAGCCTCCTAAAAATAATATGCATGCCAGCAGAGACAAAGGGAAATGGAAGAGTGGCTTGGTAATTAAAGACAATAGCAATATATATTTGGTGGCAGATTACAAATTAATGGTATAACCTGTATGAAGGTTATATACATATGTCATAGCATAGTATCAGTATATCTACAACAGACGTCTATAACGTTAGTATAGTTACATAACATTGTTCTTTTAGAAGATATTAACTTATTTGAAGTTTTTGTGATGGCAATCAGAACAAGTGAGAAAATGGGCCAGGATCTGTTGACTGCAGAGGGCATCAGAAAGACATTTTCATTTAAGAACTAATCATGCAAACAGAAAGAACAGAAATCTATTTTTGTAGGATAAAAGTTTATTCTTGGAACAGTACTGTATTGGTTTTTAGTGTAGTGTAGAACTGAATTGAACGTTGTCACTTTGCTTGTGTATCGTGAATGCAAAAATCTTAAAAATATATACATATGTAACTCTATAGAGTTATATATGTGCAGCACATCAGTTTAAACTCCATATAGGAACTATGTTAAACTGCATTGTTCTCTTTAAATAAATGAGAGATGAAATAAATAATAAGAATTAGTGGACCCAATCCATGCCATAACATATCATAAATGCTCCCCAACACCATAACTGACTCAAACCAGATCTACTTACTATATTGGACAAGAGTTCAAGTTATTGACAGTGCAACATCTTGTTCCTAAGCATGTTTACTGCTACAAAGATATCCTACACTCATGAAGGTCTGAAATTTCATGCCACTAAAATCCCGAAAATGCTTAGAGGTTGGAGGGGATCACTCCAAATAATGATAGTAATGATACCAGTGCTGGTATTGGCATTGGATTGATACTAGTGTGATAGGATACACACTTTGTTCAGTATGTAGCCCACTGAATTGTGTTGAATAATGTTTCTTTTTGGTGGTTTTATTGGAAAAAATACACCTCAAACATGCACTATGAAAAATGTCTAAACCTTTTTGTTTGTTCTTTTATTTTGACTATTACGTCGATTTCATTTATAGCCTTAAGTGCATTTAAACAACAGAAGTTGGTGTAAAGTGCTTTAGAAACAGACACATTTTCATTCCAAGTCTCCAAAATGTGTTCAGAATTTGCAAATTGATGATGATTCATCTCATTTAACATGAGACACTGCATCAGTATCGGTATTGTTATTGGCAGTACTGGCCCTGTATTTACTTGGAAAATCTGAACAGAATACTTACAGGACCTCAAACGAAAAGCAAGACTCAAGTTTCACACGGTTGTGTGATACTTCAGTCTGTGGGACCCATTTACTGTAAGCAAGTTAATACTTTTTCGTTGATTGATTTAATTGATTTTTTTTTTTTTACAGTCCAATACAACTCACTAGGGTTGTATCATTTTCTGCAAAATGTATGATTTTTATTGCGTGCACACTGTGCACTCCGAAATACATGTATTGCCCAAATTTATTGGAGCTTAGAGTAATACAAGTACAGGGCTCATTGGTGAAAACAAGTAAACATGAAAGAAAAAAGCTTCCAGTCTATGTTGTTTTTCTCCTATCTGGACCAGCCTCACCTGTTAGAGCCGTTAGAGTGTGTGTGTCTTTGAGAGCTGCATATTCATTTCACAGACTGAACATGACCCTCACCGCCTTTTTATAGACATTATTAAACTGAGGTGCATTACCATTCCCTACATGCACCCAGTATCTACCAATACCCCTCAAAATGCTTCAAGTCCTCCACACAGCTCAGTAACAACTGACAAAAAAGCAAGCCAGTGTTAAAGGTACAACTCCCAGCTTCTCTTTTACCTCCAAACTACCAGCCAATCATAACAAGGAGGGGGTGTAAATATCAGATCGCTGCTTTCAAAAAGTCGCAGACAAACCATCAAGGCTGGAGTTCAGAGAGACCATAAATCCACCTTAAGAGACACAACTATGAAAGGGGGACAATGCTCTAGGATCCTCTTAAGGATCAAAACAGATGCATTATGGCACTGTGAGAATTTGCACAGTGCAAATTATTCTTATTATTCTTGTTTATATAGCAAAGAGAGCATTGTAAGTTTGACGTAAATCAGTGAGCTCAGCATACTTCCTCAGCACTTGGTCAGCCGCTGAGCTTTTTTTTTCCTTTTTAAAGGCTGTAAAAGAGCTTTTTCCTAGTGTAGGAAATGAACCTCCCATAACCTATACCCTGAAGTGCTTTTTGAGGTACTTTCTCATGTCTCCACTGTATTTTACAACCTAGGGCAGTGTAGATCTGAGTAAGTAAGTGTATACACGCCAATGTAAGAGGTGGCAGGTGTATATTTTCCCATTTCATATGCCTGTTTGAGGATATCACTGAAGGAAAAAAAATCAGTGATGCTCACCATTGAAATGCTGAACCCTCCAATAAGAAGTAAGGACTCTTTGGAGTCATAGCATGACCTGAATTTTTAGTTACACCAACATCACTGAAAAATTGTGTTTTGCTTGATCGCCTCCTGGAAGTCACCTTCAGCATCTAGGGAAGGGGATACACAAAAGTAGAACCCATGTGGAGAATCCCAGAGGTTTAAAAGCCATCAAATGTGGAAGCTAATAAGCTTGAAACACTGAATCTGTAAGAGCTCTTTGCTTGATTCCTGAATAATAAACTAAAGAATTTGGGGTTTAGATTAATGAGGGGGAAAGTAAGGCCTTTTTTTCAGCTCAAACAGTACTCCCTGAGATGAAATAATTATGAAACCCCAAAAAGTCCAAGATGTAACAGGGTGCTTGTGTGAGTCTCTCATTATGCTACAAACAAAACGTCTCAATGCAGAGTTTTCTGGGATCACAATATCTGTTTGTCGCAGTTCTACCCGACTGGTAGAGCTGTCAGCTCCAAATGAGAAATAATGCACTCCTGTTCCCCAGAAATATTGCAGCGTCCTGGCTGATGCCTCTGCCACCTCTTCAATTGTTTCTAAATAATTGGGAGCCTCTCTCAGAACTGACAATGGAAATTATGAGTTCATCTCTTGTCTCCACTGGCTAATGATGCGGCAATGGATGTTCATTTATAGCAAGGTGTTCAAACACGCAAGTATACAGAACACCTCTTTAGTAAAGCTGAAGGGTGTTTCTCAGTAATTTCACATTGCTTAGCAAATTTTGAAGTTTAAAGCAGACGGGAAAGAGCAGATGCCTCATTTAAATTTCGGAGATTTGTGCGTCTCCTTCAAAGGACATAACATCAATCCAAATAGAAAACATTACTTAAAAATCTACAGCTGACAAAACACACTTGACCTGCCAGACTGCCACAAACACATGTGGAAGTAACGATGACAAGAGAATTATTTAGGAAAGGAAATCATATGAAAACTGTTACATTTGCTCACATCCTGTTCCTTAGAGAGGTTACATTTGCCTGCAAACTCATCCTACACAAGAGCATGAGTGGAGCAACAAAACTGCCACACAGGTTTGTCTTAAACCGCTGAAGGTTCTCATCTATGTCAGATATAACAATATCCTCAAGTTGCCTAGCAACCACATACTAATTGGCTAAAATTACCCATTTGTAACGTTAATACTTCTACAACGCCTTATAAAAGTGGTATCCAGTAAGACCCCCCCATGCTAAAAAAGCTATGAGCAGCTTGAACACAAGAATTTCACTTCATGTTGTACTCAAATAATGGTTGTTTGTTTAGTAACATCCCTTCATGGCTGATTTGCTGTGACCCTTAAAGGCTTCCATTTCCCAATCACACCACTTACAGTTGATCACAAATCAGCTAGGAGGGAAGAAATGTTAAGAATGGGACCAAAAACACCTGAATTCACAGATTAAGAGGCATGGCCCAGTGCTTTTATTGATAACATAGTGCTTTATGATGTCATGTTGCCAGGTAACTAAAATCACAGACCAAACAATACTCTAGGATGGGCCAACCTGATCTCCTGACCCGCTATTGATTCAAGTTGCAGGACTTTTTTTTCCAATTTGTTTTGTTTTTCCTAGTGTGAATTTCTCCTTGAAAGTTGTCCTTGAGCACAACTTTTCATCAGTCTGCTCTCTTTTGAACTGTTTTTACAAACATGAAATTTGTGTGCTATAGCAATAAACTGTGACGTGATTATTTGGCATGAAAGGTATTTTGTGTTTTTGCCCTCTGTGAATTTCAACAAAAACTCCCACACCACCAGGGGGCAGATTTTTTACCATTTTTTTGATGTGCCTCTATTCTTTTAACTTTTGCTATTTCTTTGCAGTCTTCTATTTTCTTAATTGGCTTTGCCTTTTCAAAGCCTTCCAATCAAAAAGAATGTGCTTTTGCAGTATTTGACTGACTAAGTAAAGTTACCTTGACCTGCCTAATCTTTATTTTGTACTATTTTGTATTATGACAAAAGTATAGCTTGGCTCAGTTTGAGTTCATTTGCTCTCTCTTTAGCAGAATGCATGCAGGTTTTGGACACAACCACTTAGCAGCTGTTTCTTCACATTCTCTTCATAGCTTTAGCTAATTTTGGAAGGCTTTGAAACTATTGTTAAAAAAAAGGATTTGCAACAAGTAACTCTAAGGAGCTGACACATTATCCAGGCCACGGATGTACAGAAAAGCAGCCATATATGTAATGGATTGCAGTTAATATATTCTGTTATGTTTTGTACGGCTTATTCTGCCTCCTCTGACAGCTGAGTATCTATACATCTATCTTTAAAATGATGATAAAAACATAATGTGCATGCCTAAGGTGCAAGCCCACCCCTGGGTGCAGCAATTTTATCCTCCACTGACAATAAAGGGAAGATCAACTGCGTCGACTCTGTGGCAGCACCCAGGGTGATTTTCCTCGGATAAAGGCACATTTTCTGGTTCAGATCTGGTTCACAACACAATGATATGAAGCTTATTTCAGTGCAAAGCTCAGAGCGGTATTGTGTGATTCTACAGATCTGGTCCTCTATTCATCACCAACAGGGCAGCTTGCAGTTTTTATCTCTTGACATCACCCACATGGAGTGTCAGTCCTCTGCCGAGGACCCGACTGAACTTCTATATAAATGTCTCACTTCTTTTTTTAGGGTCTATTTTACAGGGGTCAGAGGACCACTGGGAGAAAATGCCACTCATGCAATCAAGAAGTTACCCTCCTTCTCATGTCTGCTCCTCTTTAGATTGCAACTCACAAATCCTTTACTTGTCAGCACTAGCAACAGCTTACCAACCCTTCGTGCCACTTCAAAAAGCAGATATCTTTTGAAGTTGCCATGCATTGGCAATTCAGAGCCAAAGAGCTAGTTTATCCTGCAGTCGTGAAGTATCACATCTGCAGCACACGGCTGTTTGATTAAGCTAATGTCATTGATTATGACAACACGCAGAGTGATTTAGAGAGAGAGAGAAAAAAAATCCAGTGAGTGCTACACATGAAAAGCATTTTTTAACATTTTTCTCAGTGCATTGCTTTTGATTTCTGCTGCACAGAAGATTTTTATCCCTCTTACAGTCCACCAGGTGACTGACGACCCAGTGTTTCATTTTAGCCAAATCCACATTTTTAGTTAGCTCTCATTTCCATACATTTTGGAACTGCAGTTAGTCTGGGTTTGACCTCAAACTAAACAGTATCTATCACCCAACCCTTAACGTAAAATGGGTTGACAGTTATCTGGTGTTAAGAGGTAAAACAGTTTGCAGTTTGATCAATAAATATGACATTTTGTGGTGAGTTAATTGTACAACCTCACCCCCCAAAAAAACAGTTTGCAAGTGATCTATAGTATCATGCATTTTTGCATTTGGTGACTGGCGGTTGGTTTAAACACAAAGAGCTGAAAAATCTGTCAGAACACTAAAACACTGCCTTCTGAATCCAACTGTGCCCCAGTCTTCCAAACCCCATGCTGCAAATTAGACCAAAGGGAAATGAATGAACGAGGTGACAGAAAACACGTGGGCAGGCAGTTTCTGAGCTAGTGTGCTTTTTTTTTTTTTTGTTGCAGGAGGAAGGAGGAGGGCGAGCGGTACTGACTGGCTCCCTTTGTGTGACAGCTCTCCGCTCACTCTCTCCTCTGAGCCATATTCCGCTCTGCTTCAGGCGTGTGTGTGCTCACATCAGCTGGATCTCCTTTTTTTTTGGTCTTTTTGTGGTTGTAGAATTGCACAGCTACACACACATACAGGGGCGTGACAGGCCACTGAGACAGCTCAGGGCCCCAGCAGGAGACACAGAGGCGGTGTGCCAAGTCATAGCCTCTCCTCTGTTCCACCTCAGCAGTATGCCTGTAGAAGGCATTGATGACACTGTGCTCACTATAGATTATAAATGAGTAGCTATGTGATACTAGCAAATGAGTGCATTATTTTCCTGTCAGCACCTCATACCTGAGGATCACATCAATGCCCTCAATCAACATGTGATTTAAATGAACACAAACACATGCACTGTATTGTATCTACATTAAATGGAAATTACATGCATGCAGAGACAAAAAAAAAGGTCTAACACACACACACACACACAAACAACTGCCTTTGTATTTGCACATATTCTTTGTGTAAATTGTTTTGAAGGCGGATATAATTGTGTTGGCAGAAACACCTCAATGTTTAAAATAAAATACATAATTTAACTCCAAATGTCAAACACGCATTGAGGTGATTGATATCATTTTTTTCTCTGTGCATGCTGGATGTGTTTAGTCGCAATAATGTGGGATGTGTTGATTTCAAGAAAAGTGTTCTTTTTTACATTATCTAATGACATTACCAATAAATTAAAATTCCAGTTTGAAGTCACGTAAATGCAGTAAAGTGACTAAATCTGAACAAATCTGTCATTGCCCATTGATTTGTAGAACTGACAGCTGGTTAGGTGTAACACATTCCAGCCATTGCTCCACTAAATTCGTAAATTTCCATTAATCTTACTGATTAAACAATATAGTTAGCTTTATCTAAGTTTTATGCAAGTTCTCCAATTATCTGCATGATGGATGGATAGATAAAGATACTCAAACATGCCTTTGTTTCTGGCTTCAGTTTGTATCGAGGGGGAAGGGAAGTGGTAGAGTCTACAAATTTTGATGAGCATAGCTATGAACATGAAATTTATTTTTATTGCGCTAAAGGACCAGAAAGTAAAGTGTAAATTGTGCCCTGAGGAGAAACAGCCATCCCCTGCTGCTAACATGATATGGACTGTTTGCAATTATCTGCAAAGACAGCATGCTAACACAAAGCCTGTAGACAAGAACCAAGACTCATGGTAAAGCTGTCGATGCCCAGCCAAGCAGCCAATGCTTGATTTTTAACAGGTAACAAAATCTACAGTTGAGCTAATTTAAACAATTTATATTCTGTTTAATCTTCCTCATATTTTGTAAATTCACATATTTGCAAGTAAAAACCAAAAAATGATTTTATTGAGTTTGGAAAAGCAGACCTACCTCCTGATTTTATTAAATATGTAAAAATAAAACATATACTATTAACATCTATGAGGGAAATCACAAAAACTAGTGGTGTATAAGAAAAACAGCTGATTAAGCTTGACAAGCTCAGGGTTTTATTAACAGCATACGGATGAGCCCTTGAGAACAACACATGCTACAGATTAACAGTGGGTAACGAGTCAAGCAGAGTTAATCCTGCTTCCAGTGACAATAGTCAAATGTGCCACAGTTGATTATAGTAGTACAATACAAGACAATGCAACTTTATTTATATATATGGCACATTTAAAGACCTGAGGGATATCAAAGTGCTTCTCAATAATACAACAGTATAAAATAAAATTAAAATTACATAAGGATGCAATAGCAAAGTGCAAAAAACGCTACCAGATGAAACAGAGCACTAATTAATCGGCAATGCCAAGTTAAATAATTTAAAGGGTTGAATAAATTCAGACATGCGAATATCAACTGGAAGATTATTATTCCAGTAATACAATAATATAAGTTGAAGTTACATATAGGTGGGATTGCAAAGTACAAAGAATACTACCTGATAAAAACACTAACTAGCCGGGAATGCTAGATTAAATAAATAAGTTTTCAATCGTAGTTAAATAAATTCAGATGCGCTAATGTCAGCTTGAAGATTGTTCCAGAGGTTGGGTGCAGCAGTAGCAAAGGCACAGTCACCTCTCGTCTTCAGACGGGAGGTTGCACCAAGAGCAGGAGGCCCGATGATCTAAGGGCTCTCCTAGGGGTATACAGGCTGAGGAGTTCAGTTAAGTATTTAGGTGCAATATTTTTCACGATTTTAAAAGTAAGCAATGAAATTTTAAAATCAATACAGTATTTGATGGGGAGCCAATGTAGGTCAGCAAAAACTGGAGTGATCTAAAGCAGTATTTAAAGAATGGATGCAATTTAAAGAATGTTTGCAAACATTCACCCATGGTGTTACAATATATCACTATTGATTTTGGGTATGCACATAATGATATTGTAAATCATGTTTTTATTTTTGTACAAATTATAAGAAATAAAAGTAAAATACTCAATTAATTAGTCATTTTGCTGTTGTTGGTTTTTTGTTTTGTTTGGGTTTTTTTTTTACTGTGAACCAACTGTAAATGTTAGATAAGAAATAGAAGTTCCTGTTTTCACTACTATATAAATTTCTAACTGTATGCCTGCAGTAGGGAGGTCTTTGTCAGTAGGAAAAACCATAAAACTGTGGAAATACATGTAGATGTTCAAATGTTAAGGCTTTCCTTCACATTTTCTAAAGCCAGCCAGTGGGCCAAATTGGAGTCATTGGCAGGCCTATTCTGGCCCCTGAGCCTTATGTTTAAGACCCCTCCATTAAACAATGAGTTTTTTGATAGTATAAATATTCTTTTTGTTCTTGATGTTCTGACAGCACTGAATGTACATCTAATATTTCTATATTATATAATATTTCTTTTTGACATCAATTCAAGTCGCCAACATGCCACTTGGGATGAATGTCTATTTTATGGCTTGTGTCTCCTCAAGATCTTTATTTAATGATCGTATTTGATATTTTTAGTGAGTCATTTTTATTATTCTGACAATTTTGAGACCAACTTGAGGCCTGTTGTAAGTTTCCAGAAAGTATTTTACATAAGAGGCGATGTCTTCTCGACAGACTATTTTTTATTACAGTTTTAAATGGTTAAACCCATACCTGAAAACCCCAGCCAATCTCAGCATAAAGTCAACAATAGGGTAATAGGAAGGCTGACCCTGCTGGATTGAAATGACCCGCGCAGCAAATGTATCTGAGCAAAACCTCATACTCTATTTTCACCATTAATGTTGTCCTGGCGCGAGAGCTCACCCCATTGTTGAAATGGGGTTTATGGAAAGAGCTGTGCTTTTTTTCTACTTTGTGGCCACTGCAGTAGTCCAGACGACTACAGTTCTGTCACAGGAATTAGACCTAAAAGGATAGCATTAAAAAAAATCATATATATAATAGTTTGCATTCAGTCTGCAAGACTTTAAGTATACAGAAAATGTGTTTTAGTGATAAATAACTGCTAACAGTCAATCCTCCACAGAGCATCTTTAATAGCTCATGTTGGTAAATTATTCATTGTTTTAATCTTTCTGATATTTTAATCAGCCATAACTAATTTGTTTTGTTGCATTTTGTAATGCTTTTGTTTTGATAAAGATTCAATTTATCTATCGTCTTAAAACAGTGAAAACAAATGAGAGACACCCAATAAGACGCCCTGTAAATTTAAAGTAAATAATGCACACACAAAAGCTTTTTTTAAATAGTACATTTGCCCAATGCCAGACATACAGTTACAAAAAAAAACAGACTTACAAAATCAGATAAAAAAATATAATTTATATTAAATATCTGTATTCATATGCGTATAAAGTACATTGACAATCATGCACACAGAATACCCCAACTATTTTCATTTTAAGTTTATAAAAACAGAAAGAGGAGGGAAAAAATAAAAAGCTTTTTAGCTTAGTTTATTATTCTTCATTGTAATGCCAGTTTTCACCTTGACACAAAGTGCCCCATCCATATTCCAAAGTAAAACTGCTTTTATTCCTGTGAACATCATTTTCTCCAGCTCAGTGATACTTCAAAACCACTTTTGAAATGCTCCATATTTAAGCATTAATTGCGTGGAGCTTTAAATATGGATGTTGTCTACATCATAACAATGATGATATTCAAGTATTTTTATTTCATAACATTTTTTAAATCTCCAGAAATTGTAGTTCGAGGGCAGCTTTAGAAAATCTGAATGTGAAATTTCAAAGCATTTTTTAAAACAAAAAAATAAGGCTCCTTCCTTACAATATCAAAATAATTTAGACCTTTTTTATAACTGAATTAATCAACATTCTGGCTACTTTTAAATATCCTATTTTGATAAGCATTTTCTTAAAAGTTGATAGAAGCAGGTAGTATAAACCACTGTTTTTCAGGAGCTCAGTTCTTAGTTCCAGAAAAAGGAACTCTTGATGCTTTTGGACAATTTCATGCTCCTGAACTTTGTGGGAGCAGTTTGGGAATTCCTGTTCCAACATGGCTATGTACAAGTGCACAAACAAAGGTCCATGAAGACATAAAGGAGTGGGTTTGGTGTGGAAGAATTTGGCTGGCCTGCACAGAGTCCTGACCTCAGTCCAATAGAACACTTTTGGGATAAATTAGAGCATAGAGTTAGGTCAGGCCTTTTTGTCCAACATCAGTGTCTGACCTCACAAATCTGCTTCTGGAAGGATGTTAAAAATTTCCCATAGAAACTCCTAAACCTTCCCGTTAGAGTGGAAGCTGTTGTAGGTGCAAAGGGTGGACAGTCATCCTTTTAAACCCTATTGATTAAAAATGGGATGTCACTTAAGTGTGCATGTTAAGGCAGATGACCTAATGCTTTTGGCAATATAGGGTATTGAATAAAATCTGTGAATCTCTTTTCTTCTTACCT
The DNA here is from genome assembly GCA_015108515.1 of Hemichromis elongatus. Taxonomy (NCBI): domain Eukaryota; kingdom Metazoa; phylum Chordata; class Actinopteri; order Cichliformes; family Cichlidae; genus Hemichromis; species Hemichromis elongatus. The sequence continues at coordinate 19,552 of VUQR01036520.1, forward strand.
GACAGCCTATTTTCACTGGTACCACCTCAATCTTTGTACTCAAACAATGTCTCCAAATAGGCCAACCTGATCTGTCCTTCTGATCCTGTCCATCCTGGTCTCACTCAATGAAAATCTTCTTCACCTCTGACACCTCTAGGTGCCTCCTGTTTTTTTGTTAGTGCAACCATCTCCAAACCATAGATCACAGCAGTCCACTCTTCCTTCACCCTTTTTTCCACCTATCATGTGCTGTCCATTGCTTTGGATGGTTTTTCCCCAGGCATTTAAACTCATTCACCTTCCTCTTTTCCTTTCCATCTGTATCCCTCTCTTTCGCACACATTTGTTCTGTCTTGCTTCTGCTGACTTTGATTTGTATTGTCTCCTGAGCATACCTCCACCTCTCCATGCTCTCTTCCACCTGCAACCCTATTTTCATTACTGATATGTATTTTTCTTACATCTCAAAAACAAGCTGTATGATTTCACACAATATCCTCTATGTGTCTTGACAACCTTTGTTTTTCATTTTAATGTAAAACAATTTCTATCTTTTAATTAGTAGTAGTACTAAAAACAGTAGAAGTAGAACTAGTGTAATTTTCAATTAACCTCACTTATGCTATCCACTACATTTTTACAGGAATGCTACATTAAACATTTTACCAGCACCCTGGAGATAATCCTTGGTCTCAGCCTTAGCTTAGCTGTGTGTTAGAAATCTGCCTGAGCTCACCTTTTATAGTGTCCAGCTTCTGCAGGGAGAGGGGGAATCCTTTGTAATTTAAAGAAATTACAAGACATATCAGTCAACAGTACAGATAGCTTTTTATTGAGCTAGCAGTATTTCTTGGTATTCTTAAGTGCACAAGAACCAGAGCACAGCACATTTGCTCTGACTGGTGTTTTTATGATCTCTTTCCAGGCTGAATTGGAATTTTATCAAATAAATGGCATACTGGAGGGAGAAAGAAATAGTCTTGCTTATTATCTCTATTTTATGAGTTATTGTGAAGATATAAGTGAAATCAAAATAGCACTGTGCACATGAGTTGCGCTAAGAGTTGCCTGAAGGAGGTTTGGCAAATAATGTATTGGTTTTTAAAGGAATCAAATGAGACTCTACTGAAGTCTGCCTCGGATTAGGAGGACATTTGTAAGTCTCCTTAGGGAGGTCCTTACACTCATTAATCAGCAGTGGATCTAAAGTTAAAAATGTGCCAGTGTTTTAAGATTGTTGCTTCATCCTTCCCTACTATTGCTGCCAGCATTTGGGACCATTGTCTGGGGGCTGTTTTGCCCTTTTTGAAGCACTCATCAGGGTCATTTGAGTGAATCTGGCTGTTCTGTTCCATCCATCTGGGTAGCCCCTTTGTCAGAATTTGTATTCTATGTATCTCATCAGCTTGTTTTTTTTAAGTCTACTCTTTTGTGCACATTCATCTAATGTGACTCAACTGACTAATTTCAGCCTAGCTCCTGTTCAAGGACAATGGGTGTAAAGAATGGTGCATGCATTCATCAGTTTCCTTCCTAAAGAGGTGGCGACCACTGTGCTGCCTACCTATTTTAATAAAAAAAAGTAGAAGAAAAGGAGATTCTCCATGGCCATTCATCAAATATATGTCCATGTGTTTCTAATATAATACTGGAATATTCTCATTAGGAAGTTAAAAGCAATTTTATGACATGATGGGTTTTTAAAAAGGCTAAATACTCAGTGATGCAAGACATAACTGAGGTATCGTTACTCTTTACAGATTTGGGAAAGGAGGAAACTGTAGATCAGATCATTGCTATTAGGCAGCAGTTAACTACTGTATTTTTTGGACTATAAGGCGCACCTAAAATCCTTACATTTTCTCAATAAAATGGTACAGCTTATGTATAAATTCTGGTTGTGCTTACTGGCCTTCAATTGATTTTATGGGGTACACTGTGCTCAAAATTTGTCAAAAAATGTTTTAGTTTGACTTTTGTAAGCTAACAAGCTACACCGCTTAATAGATTGTCAGAGCATTACAGTTACAGTAGTCAGGAGCCTCGTGTACTTGGAGTAATCCAGGTCCAAACTCCGCTTCAGGTCCCAAAGTCAAACAAACACTGCAGTATCACTGAGAGTTAAAAACTGTCTAAATTATTTTCTTTGATAAAATGATCAGTGTTGCTGCGTTACCAGCTATAACAATTAAGTTTAACATTTAGGCATCCATGAAAACAGAATTTATCAAATTTAACAGAGTTAGCTCGCTAGTTTCCACCTAAACATGATATACCATGTTCTGATTGAGAGATTTCTAAAAATAATAAATCGTACAGATCTGCTATCATTTGCAACATAAATGAAGACAGAAAACCAAACAGCAGTGACGTTTGTAGGATTACTGAAGTTGGGCTAGCTGGTATATAATGATGTTCTAGGTGATCCCTAGCAACACAGTTATGTTAGCATAACATAGGGACAGATGCAATCTCATGGCAGGATGCTGTAAACCAGGGGTGTCGAACTCCAGACCTCCTGCATGTTTTAGATATCACTTTGGGTCAACACACCTGAATCAAATGATTAGTTCATTGCCAGACCTCTGGAGAACTTCAAGACATGTTGAGGAGGTAATTTAGCCATTTAAATCAGCTGTGATGAATCAAGGACACATCTAAAACCTGCAGGCCCTTGAGGCCTGGAGTTCGACACCTGTGCTGTAATCGAACCAAACTTCAGTAAGGAGAAAAATTGAGATAATCCATTCACAATACGAGGTTAGTTCTTAATATACTGCAAGAACATGGGAGTAGAGGAGCTGTGAGAGAATTCAACATTAATGAATCAATGGTACGGAAGTGGAGGAAGCAAGGAAAATGAGTTGAGTAAAGTTTGACTTATCTGACTGTTTTGTTTCACTTAATGCGCCTTATAATCCAGTGCGCCTTATGGTCCGAAAAATATAGTAAACAGTTCTGTTCACTTTTGTTGATTCACATCAGGGTCAAAGATTTACTGTCACTTACCTTTTAGTTCATTCTTGTTTATTAAAGCCATGGCAATTTATATTCAACAAGTGATGCCACATCCTTTGTGTTTTTTAGTCTCCAGTTCACTCATTTTTACATCCTCTTGTCCTGAACTGTTATATTCATTCTAGAACTAATTTTATGTCCTTAATACTAGGTCTGCATGTAGAGCAACGCACTGTACACGTGTGACAGCTTTAGTCATATACTTAACAAAGCACAAATAAGTAGATTCAAGAAGAGCCAGCGTAAATCACTTTAATCGTCTTAATGCTAACAGTCCTCTTTAAGTGAACTAATGCTGTTAAATGGTGTGGAAAAAATAGATGCTTCTACGTAGTGTGAATACAGACTTAGATGTTCATTAGTGTGCCCTACAGGCAGTGTTTGAGCTCACTGGTGCTGTACTAAGTGGCTGCACCTGTGTCATATACAGTTACCAATAATTAAAACATATTAAAATAGGTTAAATATAATGAAGCGTAGAAGGAAATAACACTTGAGCCACCCCTCATTTCTTTTAGCTACTAAAATATGTTAAGACATACAATATGTAGAGATGGCACGATACCACTTTTTTATGTCCGATACCGATATCATAAATTTGGATATCTGCTGATACCAATATGAATCCGATATGGTGTATTTTATAATCAATAAAACTGTTTTTATAAATGTCTTGCTGCATTTTACACAAGTTCATACTTATGTTTTAAAAAACAAAACACTAAATCTATTCTCTTTACCTATATGTAAAAAATACACTGCACCAAAATATTTCATAGTTCAGCAACACTGATCAATCTAATAAACTTAAACCTACACCATCCTCCCTATTCTGGTTTTTAAAGAGTACTTAGCAAAAATATTAAACAACCTAACTAATAGGATTGCCAACTCCCAGCAAAAATATTAGGGAACCACCCCCCACCCTCTACCTCATGATGAGTAATCAACATAATCAACTTTAATTGAATACATGTGTAAAACAAATGCACACAAATCAATTATTTTTGTACAATAATTAAACAGATTGAACATTTTTCTTTAACAGAATTGCAGACAGCAGAGATGGTACCTTCCCAAAAGAAAAAGTACTGTAGCTTACTAGGGTATATATTAGAATTAATATTTACTACATACAATAATGGATTTCTGTAAATTTTAATCAGATGATCACTTTGGTTGTAAGATTGAGATAACTATTTATCAAAAACGAAATGAAAAAAAATGACTTTTTAAATGAAATAAGAAAGAAAAGTATTCCTTCGGGCCCCCTTTGCCTGTTAATGCCCTACCTGGGCCCCTGGCAAAACTTTGCTAGATCTGCCCCTGCACAGTTACAAGCTGTCAGCTACGTAAAAAAGGATCCTGGTGTCATTTGTCTCTCAGAAACACTTCATAACTTCCCTTCATCTCATGCATGTCACCTAAAAGGTAAACCTGTTTCTCCATCACCTGTTCAGCTCTGATGATTCAGTAAGGACATCTCCTGGTTTCATCTTCATGTTTCCCTCTCACCACATATCCAAACTGATATCACGACAGCTTTTACGGCCGTGGCTCCAGCAAACATCAGCTGATACCAAGAAGTAATATTACATAAATTCTAACAACAGCTTATCAAGCTTTAACGTTCTGCTGTTGTTTAGCACGACATCCGCTGGTTTCCTCTTTCTAGCACAAAGTGGGCGATAAACAAACAAGCCAAAAGCCGATCAGCTGATCATTGATCAGTTTCGTGATTGAAGTAACAATAGGAGGACGAGAGAATGAGAGGAGAAGTTGCAGCTGTGCAGCGTGAAGACACAGAATAACTCCAGCTTTGTGTCTTTTTTTCATTCTAGCTTAAGTACGGAAAGTAGGAAAGTCAATATTTGGTATGACCACCTTTATTTATTAAAATAGCCTGAGCTTTCTTAGACAGCTTTCTTGTCATTTCTTTAAGCACTCTTTAGGAATAGTTCTCCAGGCTTCTTGAAAGACATTCAAAGCTCATCTTTGGACATTTATTGCCTTTTGTTCTGTTCTTCGTCAAGATGATGCCACACTGCTTCAATAATGTTGAAGTCTGAGCTCTGGGGTAGCCAATCCATGATTAATAGGTGTTCCTTTGTGAGTTTCTCTATGTAGGCATGCTTTCAGTGCACTGGGAGTGTGTTTGGAATCATTTTCATGCTAAAAAATTATGCTGTAGTCAGTCAGATGTTTTTCAGATGACTCAAAATTGGATGATACTTTTCTATGTTTTTAGTTCCATCAGTTTTGATAAGATCCCTAATACCACTGGCTGAAACACAGCCCAAAGATGTGGCTTTTAGAGATGGCTGTAGACCTAGTAAAATGTAAAGAAATCAGGGATGGCTCATCTCTATACATACAGACAGCAAATGGAACAGAAAATTTAGAATATGGATTCATAACTACAAGATATTCAGTATTTCAAGTCCATTTCAAGTAGCATTTTTCCAACCATTTCTCTTCCTTAAAACTGCTTCTTGACAGCCACCCTTCCACTGAGACTACCTGTGATGAGGCAAACATTAGATGGATCAACTGAAGAACCATCTCTCAGGTCTTTTGTTAATTTTGCCATTTCTTAAGGACACGGCTTTCAGATAGTGTCCATCTGCCGTATACCTGCCAGTTCTTTGTTTGTCCTTCACATGTCCAATTACTTCACATTTTTGAAGAAAAGCACAGTACACCATGATCCGATATTCCAAGTTTTCAGCTAATAGCTCTTTGGGAATCCCCTTGTTGGCAGAAAAATTGAATTTTATGCCAGTCAGACTGGATTGCCTTTGCTCCCATTTCTTTAGCTAGATCTCCAAAGAAATTTTCTTTTTCTGTGACAGGCTATGAGTAGAGTCCTATGTGTAGTCTGCTTTAATGACTTGTAGGTTAGTCTCAAGTGGCTTAACAAACATTAAAAAACATTGTTTGAAAATGGTCAGGTAAAAGGACTCAAAATGTATGAAAAAATCAGCTAATATTCACAGAAAAAGTTTGAATGACCAGGAATCACTTTAAAAGAAATAATTTCTTCAAAAAAAAAATCCCTTTAAAAATTGCAATAAATTCTGACTTCTTTGAAGCACAATACAAAGATTTTGTTGCGACTTGAGACTTTTGTACACTACTGTAGAGTTCAAAGAAACAAAACCTAATGAACCAACTGATCTAAGTAATGATTTGTTCAGTCACATATGTCATTAAGTACGGCCCGTTCGATTTGACTGATATGCTACAAAAATCTTGACATTTACTTGGGAGAAAAATAGGGAGCTCCCCTATACATTAGTCTTTTTTTTCTTAAATAAAAATGTGAAAGCTAATCTTACCATCTGCGTTTGAGTTCAAACTAAGACACATGGGAAAAAAGATGACACAGATTAGTAGTATATAAAATTCAATGTTGCTCTCAAAAAAGACAATATATTAAGAAATAATTCTATCTATTTTCTATTTTTAATTAGTAAAACCTAATAAAATGTAAAAAATAAAACTGCAAGTTCATAACATCTGCTACTTTCACTGCAGACGTCATTATATTACTGTCAACTGGCTGAACAAACATTCTGTGTCCTCCTAGAGACACACAAGCATGGAGAGTGTGAAAACCTTAAGAAGAGGAGATATAAATAACCTTCTCTTTCTCAAAGGCAGCGTGATTACAGTTTCGCTCTTTAAACCCTCACCCCTTGGGGTCCTAATCAAGAGGATGAAATAGCCTTGCACCTATAGTGATGTATGGCTACAGTCCTCGGTGCAATCAATCGATTGAGATTCTGCAGTTTTGTACTTGTGATTGTGAACAATAACAACAATAAAATCTCTCACTCTCTTTTTTTTTGTGTTTTTACTTTACCCACTTCAATCGATTCCCCCCCCCCCCCCCCCCCCCCTCCCCCCCCCTTTTTTTTGTT
>VUQR01036520.1:33513-50176 GCA_015108515.1 Hemichromis elongatus
GTTCATTTGTTCGAATTGTTCTTTTTGAACACAGCCTTCCTATTTGGATAAACCACATTCAAATGGCCACTAAACAACTTACCTCTGAACAGATCTTCTAGGCGTAAACGAGGGGTTTCCAGTTCAATGTCCTCAGGACAGGATATTTTCTTTGCTTTTGGATGTGGTTCTTTTGACGTCATCCAAACATTGGTGTCACGTCTATAGCAAGCAGATGCTGCACTGGTCTCTTGTGGTAAAGACAGCGCAAACCAGCAAGGCATTTTCATCTCTACTCTTGCCTAAAGCCAAGAGTTTGGTTATAGACCAGAAGAGTCGCAGACACAAGTGCAGATATAAGCTCCCAACGAGGGCTATAGGGACACAGTCTTAAAGACAGTATTAGGTATTCAGTCATGAGGATGAACTCAGGACAGAGCCACTGTTACTTTACAAGCTGAAGTGGTTGCCAGGTAAAGACACCAGAACAGACTGGTTGCAGACTGACTGCAGAGACTGTGTCTTGGTTGTCTTTGGTGTCTTTGGTGCATCTTACAAGATCCAAAGGAGTTAGACTTCTGCCGTGAAAATGGGTGGATAGGTGTAGAGACAATGGCTTTCTTGGAGATATTCCCCCATCACTAAAACCACTTCCTCTTCCAAAGACTACTCAAGCATAGCTCCAGAAAACCCAATGATTGATTGTTTGTCATTCATTGAGATTGTTTGTACACTCTGCCAGTCACTTTAGATTAAGGTGACATGCACCATTTAACCCTTTCCTCTTGATATAAGGATTAAACACGCCAATCCCATGGCAGCAGTATTTTTTTCACTGAATTAATTTGGCCGGCGTGTGCCCGTAGCTCTCGGAAACACTGAGCACACACCTCTGGCACACGATCAATAAAGCTTCACGGGTAGACAGGAGTGCACACATAAACAGGAAGTCATATCTTCCATCACTGAAACTATTAGGTCAACGCTAATATCTTGATTGATCTGTCACCCCTGCATCCCCACTTTGCCATGAAGGGTTTGTGGCATCCATGTGTACGAAAGGAAATGCCAGAAGCAATTGTGTTATAACATGTGAACTTGTTGAATGCTTGTGCTCTATGGCAGCCGTTTTATATTAGAGGAAAATACCTACTGGGAGACTAAACCAAACAGTTGATAAAATGCATGATATGAAAAAAAAAATGCAACACATATATATATGAAGAGTTGACCTTTTGCAGAGAGGAGGAGATTTCTGCAGCACTCAGATGGCAAGAATTCAACTGCAGGTTCACAGTGTAGTGCTCAGCAGTCGTCTCCTCCCCAGCGGTGCCATTAATAATGGGAGGCAATCTGCCTCACTGAGACGTGGGAAATGTAGTCATCTGTAGCACAGTGGTGTGACCGGCTAAATGCTGCTAATTGATATGGACAGCAGGAGCCTCTCAGTGTGTGGGATTAGAAGATGGCAGGGCGGAGAGAGCCCAACTTGTTTTCTGGCTGTGATGAGCCTCTCTGAATAGGAACCAAAAAAAAAAAGACAGAGAGTTCCAAAATCTCTTTTTCTACTTTTCTTTTACTGTCTTTTTCCCCCTTTCACAGACAAATGTATTCAGAGTTAAGAAACACATTTGTATTCGAGCGAGCCTATCTATTTTTACCCGCTGTCCAATGATTGATGTATCCTTTCAGCATGTACACCCTTGCTATCCACAGGGATGAATAAACCACAGATGAGCAGCAATCTGCAGGGAGTGCACACACACATACACACACACACACACACACACACGGAGCTAAAACACACATACAGATGTCCACATAGGAAGGGACACAAATGGGCTAAGGAACGCATACGTTCAATATAAAGACTCAAAATATGTATTGTGTTCAGGCTTTGAGTGCACTTCTTAGTCCTTCCCATCATTCACTCTGTTGCATCTGTCACAGATGCTGACTCTTTTGGCACTTTATGTGCATGCATCTGCACGTGAGCGAACGCTCCCGCTTTCATCTCCTCGCCCTGTGACTCGGCGCACGGCGGCGCCACGTCTATTCATCCGACATGCTCTGTGGAACGCGATGGATACGAGACGGACAGCCGTGACTGGCGAGGCACACGTCCCCTCAAAGAGAGGGGCCGCGCTCTGACGAGCTAATAGAGCCAGTTTGTGAGTGATAGAGGGCCATTGGCAGCAATAATGGTCAGGAGTGAGTTATGAAGTTGATGTGCCCTCGTCTAAGTTGCTGAGTAAAAGACGCAAACAGGGGAAATAAATGCGCAGTGGCACAAAGATACAGGGTCATGCGCTGGATGCAGAGCATACGAACTGACATAAGGTCTCAGTCTGTTTCAGTCTCAATGACAGACCTAACTGTGATCCCTTTAACTCGCGGACAGGCAATTTATAAGATATTCACCTTGGGAGACTATTTATATATGAACAAGCACCAGAGAATGGGCTACTTACTCCAGGGGGCAATGCAGCATGATTGACTTGGCTTTTCCAGTGAGTGTTTTGGAGATCTACCAGTGCCCTCTTGTGTCTGAAATCAAATCCCACAGCTTGAGGAGCTTCTACAGAAGAAAAAAAAAAAGGCCGATGTTTATTTGGGGTTTTACTCAAGAGAGGTGAGCAAATTAAGCGACTTCTTAAGAGCGAGCTTTTGAGCGAATCTATAAAGTCTCAGGTGATATTAGATAGATGAAGGGAAATCCGTTCCAAGTGGTACATTGACCTGAGGGAGTCACTTTGCAAATCAGTAGCAACCGAACCAGCGGCGCACCCTTCAGATCCCCAGTGTGTGTATGTGTGTCAGTATTGCATGGCGCTTCAACACAGGAGGAGGTGGATGGAGTTCAAGCTGGGTTAAAAGGCAAAGGAGCGAGGGCTTCTGGTGACTCAGCAAGGCGACTCATGGTGGCTGCTTATAAATAAATGGGCACAATTTGGACCGCATCGACCTCTGTCTCATTTGCAGAAGCTTTAACTTTCTGATGTCTAACCTATCACAGGGTTAGAGTTAGATCTAACCCTTTGCGTTCTGGAGAAAGTAGCTGATTGCCAGTACCTGGAAGAACAAAGCACATCCTAACAGCATGTGGTTAGGGGTGAGGGGTTAGTGTTAGGGTACTCGTCCTCACTGATAATGACTTAGGGCCTTGCAGGGTTAACATCTTTCTTTCAAGACTTCTTGACCATTTAGTGTGGTAATTGGACCTCAGTGTTTTCTATATTTCCCCTGCTTTTAAAAGTTTCTCAGAAAGGAAGTGTTTTGCTTGAATAAAAGCATTTATTTAAGACAGCTCTCTAGAAAAACATCAAGCAAATAATGTTTAGAGACAAGTAATTATTTCATCCCAGACAGACAATTTTCAGATTGTGTGGCAGTCTGAAGGAAAGTGAGGTATTAAAAATGACTGCAAGGTCAATAGTTTGTTGAGATCATGTGTAATGTTCCAACTTCTATGTAAATTCTGTATAAACAGAGTTTTGCTATAGTCTATGTTCAGAAATAAAAATGCACCATTGTCATTCCCTGTGCCTGCCTACAGTATTAATTCAACAGTGTCTATCCTAGAGGCTCACATTATTTTTGCCTTGTTATCCAAGTATAAAATGAGCCTATTTCATTGCTATTTAATGTTTTTCAGTGAACTGTTTGAATGTGGTTCAGACTGTAAATTGTCTCATCTGTCATATCTGGACTGGACTGATATTTTGATTTCACGCAAAAAAGAGCATAAAATCCAGCTACACATTAAAAATTGCTTTCCAACATTTGAGTTTATCCTTATCCTTCCAAACTAAAAGCATGTTATGGCATTCAGCTGCATAGAAGGTCCCCTGTTTACAGTAATAGATGCAGGGTATACTGACTGTGTTGTAAAAAAAAATTTATTTCCACATTTCTGTGTTTTTGTGTATTTCTCACACTTACATGTTTCAGATTGATCAAAAAAGGTTATTAAAACTGGCCTGCCCCTGACCCTATATATAAAACTAAAGAAGTCCTTGTTAAATAATTATAAATACTCCCAAACCTGTGGAATCAAGAAATCGCTTTAAAAGAGGCCGTTTGATGCATCATTAACATTGTGGAGAAAAGTGAAGACTTCGTTTTGGAAAGACTGACAGTCATTATCTACAAATGCAGAAAACTTAAACGGCGGTGAATCTTCCAAAATTACTACCAAAAATTACTCCAAGAACGTATCAAAGACTCGTCCAGCAGGTCACAAAAGAACGCAGAGCAACATTTAAAGGACTAAAGGGCTCATTTGTCTCAGCTTAAGTCAGAGTTCATGAGTCAACAATAAAAAAAGAGAGTTTTTATTCTTTTTGGCCTTCAAAGACTCATCTCACATTTGCCAAAAAACCTATCTTGATTATCCCCAAATCTTTTAGAAAGGATGTTGCATCTTGTGTAAAACTATTACACCATTTGATAAACAGAAGATCATACCAATAGACAAACACAGTGGTGGTACTGCGAAACTATTTATTTATCTTTTTTTCTTGAGACTCCATTTGCTTGAATTAACTTAGCTTCTCTCCCCCTAGTTTTAGAAAGTGTAGCCTGCTCTAAATTTATCTTTGTAAAATGTCTAAATAAGCAGAAGGATTGATGTTAGGCATTTTTCCCCCGTAAATAAGAATCATAATAATAATAAAACCAAAATACTGATGTTAACGCCTCCTTAACAACAATATTTACTGTGTTTAACAGTGTGTAACCAGAGTTCACTGTACTGTAATTACTAGAAATATTTATTATGAAGCAGTATGAAGCCTATAATATAAAGCTGTTGACAGAAGAAATGCAAACAGCCACATCCCTGCCAATTATATATATACATATTTGTCTCACCCACTCTATATAATAATACCAAGAGTCAAATCACATCCAGCATAACTGTTGACAGACTAGGACTTCATTGCAGCATAATTAGCTTTGAGGTGGTGGCTGAAAGTAAACAGATAAACTAATGGAAAGATACACAGCAGCTATAAAGAGCTCATTTCTGACTGATCAGGATAAAACGGGCGACTCCAATGCTCCCCTCAAACAGAGGTTTCACATTATGTTTTGCTTGCTGGGTAATTAGGTGCCAGATTTTTTTTCTTTGTGTGTATGTGTGTTTGAAGTACACAAAGCTTGTCTCCATGAGGATAGCCTTGTCTTCTGTGCATGGTTTTGCATGTGTTAAGCTCCATGCTCATCTGTCAGCTTATATGTACCTGTACGTGTGTGTGTGTACTTTTGGGCAAATCACCTTCATTATAAATGTGTCTCATTACAGTAATGAGACGATTTCATTATCACTTAAACGACCTTGTCCCTGGTGCTAAACAAGGCCGGCTGTTACAAACCCAGTGGGCTTCTTGAGTTGAAACGCAGCAGGGCGCCAGGCAGGAGGGCAGTTAGGCAGGTGCTGCAAGCTCTAATCTGAATGGAGAGATCTAATTGAGGCGCATGAATGCATGCACACGTAAGTATGGGTGCATTTAAACTGTCATGTTAAAGTTTTTCTGAACGCTATAGAGCAGCGGTCCCCAACCTTTTTTGCGCCATGGACCAGTTTATGTTCAACAATATTAAGGGTGTCACGGATAAATACAACAAAATAAAACCAGTACCCTTACCAAAAAGAAAATGAAAATTTATTCATAACACACAGGAAAAGACCCATGGAAACTGAGTTAATGATAAAAATTGTAAAGATAAATATAAACAATAATGATAAAAACCAATAAAAACACTGAAAACCATAAATTTCACACCCGAGCCTCAACTCTCGCAGCCCGGTACCAAACAACTCACGGACCAGTATCGGTCTATGGCCCAGGGGTTGGGAACCGCTGGTATAGAGAAATTGTGAGGCAACTATTGTGGCCTTAATATATAAAACACAGCAAAAAGAAAAATACATCTTAAAAGCCAACACATATTTTATTTACTTATTTTAGTCTTGTTAGTATCTAGGTAAAAAAAAATAAAATCCCTATTTTAAAAATCATATAAATACATGCACACCGTGGAGATACACTTTCTCTTTCCTAAGCTCTACCTGGCTCCCACTAAGATCTCCTCTCATCCTTGCTAAGCACTCAATCTGTTTGGTGAGTGACCTTTAGTTGTTGGAGAGCTTATCTCCTGCTTTTAAAGCACCCTACACCCCTGAACTAATCCTTGGAGCCAAACACTGCCGCCCTAATCCCCACTCCCAGAGGTCCTCATTCACTATTTGCTTTCACTCTAATTGTCTTCAAAGCACTCCAAGACTCATTCAGGTTTGTTTCCCTATCTGTCCGTGTGGGTGTGTTGTATATAAGTAAATTTACTTATCTATGGGTGTATCCTGGCATCATTACCTCATTTGTGTAAATCTGTTTCCCAGGCACTAAAAGCTAAGTCCCAGTCATGCTATGTGTGTGTCTTGTCTGTCTGTGTGTGTGTGTGTGTGCGTGCCTTCATGCATTTGACCGGTGACCACAAAGCCATCAGGGTGCATTTAGGAGGATTGTCACTGTGTAGGAAGGGATCAAGACCAGAGTCAGAACCAAAGCTGCACAGGCACAAGTCCAGAATCAGCATTCAGCAGGTTAATGGTGAGTGTGTGTGCGTGTGTGCACACGCATATATGTGTGCCTCAAACCCAAGGGTAACAGTTCCTGGTCACAGTCTGTGGATGAAAGTAATTGCCAGTGGAGGGCAACCTGCAGCTGAGGCCCAGAGATGGTGTGCTGGTGTATGTGTGAAGGGAAAAGAGCTGTCGTGGAAGCAGAAATGCACAAAAATGCAGTGCTTGTAATAGACCACAAACCTGTGTACAGCTCATCATTACTGCACAGCCAGTAATGAACTCAAATGTATTTGTTTTCAGCTTCGAGTTTGATTGCTCACCTTTCAGAAATGAGGCACGCCTTGCTGCTGCTACATCTCAGATACTTGAAGAAAAGTTTCTGCTCTTGGTAAATGCTAAATGCCATCACAGTACAGTACTGACAGTCAGACTGACAAGGTCAAAGTGGGCATGGACAGGTCAACGCAGTGTAAAGCTGTTTTCACGGCTGACTTCATCTCTTCTGTGGACACCCTGAACATTCCCACTGAAGTGTATTTACTTGTCTTTCGAAGCCTGATTTTACTCAGGATTGACCATATTTCAGGGCCAAAATAAAAGGAGTCAGATGGATTTTACTTTAAAAATATTTTTAAAGCGAATGTATTTGTAAATATAGAACTGACCGCCACAGGAAATCCTTCGTACTGGTGGCAATAAGACTGTACAACTCCTCCTCACTCTGTAGGTGATTTCCCAAGGACTAATAACAAGCTCAATGTTTGTTTCTTCTCACCATCATATGCTGCTACACTCTCTTCTATCCAATTGCACAATATTAGGACACTTGAAAATCACCACAGATAAGCTATTTATTTTTCAGGATACATTCATCGTTACTGCTTCAAGCCACTTGATATTATTTTGCACTATCCTATTGTATATTATTGTACACTATATATATATTGTATTTCTTATATCGTATGTACTGTATATCTTATTCCTCTGTTCCTCTGTCTCTCTTACTGCACTGAGCATGTGGATGACAAAAGAATTTCCCTCGGGATAAATAAAGTTCTTCTTATCTTATCTTATTTACAGTAAAAAAAACAAAAAACAAACAAAACATGGGAATAGGAAAAATAAATAACAGAATAAAAATGAGCAAAATTACATACAAAGTAATTGGATTTCTTACACATATCATTACATTTGTTGTTGTTTCAGAGCCAGGAAGCTGCATTTAGCGGTATAATGCAGGCTGCATGCACTTTGTTAAATTACATTTTTTCATGTTCATCAATATTAAAAAAAACAAACAATTCTACTACATTTACTGATAACATCTGAAAAGTAATTTTAACAGTCCAGAACAGGTTTGACCTGCAAAAAGATATAATGAATTATAGATATATTTATCATAGAATGTCAAGATATCAAGAGCAATGAGTGAATACACATTACATCCAGTTCTAAGTTCAAACTAACTTTCATAAACTCCCTCCTGCATCAGGTCTTTAGTGCACAAATATTATATTTTTCCTTATCTACAAGCAGCTCAGCTCCTTGAGGCTTATATCGAAGAACCAAAATACCAAGCACCAGCCAGCAGATAGAAGTTATATGGAAGCTAGTAAATAGTGAGACCGTACTAAATTGAGGGGTTAAACCTAAAAACATCCATTACAGGTGTACAATATATGTGATTGTTATCCTTACTTTATTAGCATTTGTACATTTTTACATTACTGTAAGTAGGTTTTGGTTTATTTAAGTAATATCAGATTTTCTAACCTTTTTTTTGCAAATTAGATCCCATTTATGCCTAGATGACAAAACTGTATATTACCTTTGTCATGATACTTATCACACCTAGATGACAGACTTGATCAATTGCCAGTGATTCCCTACATATAAGATTTTAGCTGCCCAGCACTAGTCCTAATAATTTTGTTCAGTTCAGTTTTATTTGTACAGCACCAAGACACAAGAGCAGTTGCCTAAAGGCGCTTTATATTACAATAATACAAAGAAGACCCCAACAATTACATGACACCCCCTGAGCAAGCACTTAGCAACAGTGGAAAGGAGAAACTCCGTTTTAACAGGAAGAAACCAGGCTCAGGGAAGTGCACTCATCTGCCATGACTGGCTGGGTGTGCGAGAAAGATATAATTCACTTCAAATCTCACTCAAATGAGGACATAACCAGTGCAAAATGGAATTTTACACTACACTACAACCATCCCTTTATTTTGATATATATATATATATATATATATATATATATATATATATATATATATATATATATATATAAAACATACTGTGATAATTATATTTCAGATGACTACGAAAGCACAAAACTCACCAAAAGGATCGATATTTTCCCTAAATGATCAACCAGATTATTTAAGCGTGTGATTGCTATAGTTTGTAGGATTGGAAATTAAATAAAGGAAGTGAATTTACTGGAAACAAAGCATGAAAAAAAAAAAAAGAAGCTGTTACTGTCCTGGCGTTCGTGTTGCGGTTTTCGGTTTGAGCTTACATTGACTGACTGCACGCATGTAAGAGACTGTAATCAAGAGCACAGAACAATCTGCACCTTTTAAGCACCTTAGTTGGGTTATATCTGTCCCTGGCTGGGATATTCATTTAAAAAAAAGTAGCCGTGTGTAAACAAGTGAGGAAGAGGTCTGGAGATCAGACACCTCTCTGAATAGGAGAAGGAGGACAAAGCCTGCAGTCTGCTAATATCTTTGTGTTTTACTTCCCCTGGCTCCATCATTGACTGTGGCAGCTCTGATGAAGGAACTTTGATAGGATCAAATAATTTTAGAGAAGTGGAAAAATAAAGTCTGCAGTTACTTCTGCTTTGCCCCCTTTAGCACACTTCACATCCAAAGGAGCATCATCACATGCTGCAGTGATATCTTGGGGGGGAGGCAATTGCACACCCAATACAAAAAATTAAGTTAGTTTATCTACTTAAAAAAAATTATATGTAAATATTTTATTGGGGTCTGGTAGTGTTGAGTGGCTCATTAGAGGAACTTAACACAGTGCTTATCACTGACAGTTTGGACTGGAGGGAAAAATAACACTGAAGACAAAGCAGCTACAGCCAGTCACGCCCTCATGCTCTCACACAGTCAGGGGTAACGTGCACGTGTAGAAGCAAGACTGCGTTGTCACTGAACACATCGGCAGCTGGAGTTTAAGCGGGCTTTGCTGCAGGTAGAGGTGGGAAACGCATTCACACGCTGAGGCTCGTTTATACTGGAAACTGCACCACGAGTTTAACAACAGCACACAGACACGTCACCACACAGTCCCGCTGCCATCCGCCTGCATTTAACCCCACCTAGCCACCGCGAGCCCTCTGACAACGTGACAAAACCACAGCCTTCGTTACCTCTTCAGATGCATCTCCAGCTCCCAGAAGAGCAGCTTCAGGGCCATGCCGTCCCTGTCCTGCTCTGCTGCTCCTGCCCCGGCCAGCCCCTTGTCTCTCATTGATGCGAACCCGCCTCCCCACCAAAGTGTCCCCAAAACAAACACCACTACCACCACCAGTACCACCGCACCTCCTCCTCTGTCCTCCTGACCTATGTCCTTTGGGCCTGACCCCCTCGCTCCTTTCAGCTGTGGGAGCTTCACATAGGGGTATCTGACCAGCAGCGGAGACCAGGAGAGGAGTGTGTGTGCGTACACAACAGGAGTGCACCTTAGTGTGTTACATCCTCCTGATTTGCCTCCTAACTAAGCCTGAATTACAAGTAGAGGCTGAGATGATTGGCTATGTGGAGCAAAGGCAGAGGAGGGTGGGCAGTGATGTCACTGCGTAAGGAGTCACGTCACCTCCTCTTCTGTTGTTATATAAACTGTCAGTAGAGATCAGGGTGATCCATCCAATAGGATGAGCCAATTTTGACCACACACCCCCCATCAGCACTCTCCTGGCAGCACACTCTTTCGGCCTACAACTGGCCTCCCTTTCATATTTCCTGTAACCGCCTCTGTTTGATGATAAGAGGTAAGCCCTGAATACACTACACGCTTTCTTACATAATGTAAAGACTCTTCAACCCATCTTGAGGAAAACGTGCACATCTTTAGCCATCCTGCCGCCTCTCATCAGTGGTCGCAGACGTGCGAGTGTAGCTCTCAGCTACAGCACGCCTTGCGTATACCTCCATACTACCAAAATAAAATAAAGTAAACGCTAGTGTCTCAACGAAGGCCACCATAACAACAAACAGAGCTGATTCGTCGTCGCCAACATCGTCAATCGTCAAAGCAGTACAGAGAGCAGCATCGGCTGCTGACTTGAAAAAAGTAGAGAACAAAGAGGGAAACGGGCAATCCTGAAGAGTGAAGATGGCGAGGAGCCGTGGACGCCACAAAATGGCGGAAAAGGGGCACACTTGGGGAGTTTGTTGGTGGGATTCAACTCAATGCATGCAGTGAAATTATTAACCCCATTAGGTGAAAGTCACATCATCTTTTCTTCCCTTAACTGCCAGTGCCACTAATCCCACGAACAGTTGGCTGGTATCGGAAATAATCAGTGCAATTACTTCTGACTTGATGCACTGATGCAAGACAGCCAGTGTTACTGCTCGCACTGTATATCTGTACATTGTGTGCTGGCAGGTCTGGGGTCAGTGTACGCATGCTCGCTTAGAACAAAAGGTCTGAGTTAAGCCTTCACTGATGTTCAGGCAGTTTTACTTTCAGCCAATTGCTGGTGCTGCAAGACTTGGCTCAGCCAATTGTGGCAGACCTTGACGTCAGGACATCGCAGATGGGCTGCTTTCATTCATTATGCATCCAAGTCCTTCTAAAGCTTCTGTATGTGGCCTGTACAAAAGGCTGACCCATATGTTAGTGTAGATATTGAACCCTGCAGACAACAGCTTATGAGAACTAATGTAGAAACACTGACTTTACCGTTTTAGGGACTTTAACGGTAAATTAAAATCCTCTTAATTGGCTGCGATACCTTGTTGTCAAACTGCATCAAGCTATCAGACTTAATTAGTTAGGTAACGTCTCAAACCCTGCACAAAACAACAAGCAATTTAACCCTCGTTTTAGAAGGGCAAATCTATAGCAGCTTCACCCTTCTCTTCAATCAACACAAGCAGAACTGGTCCAACATCGTTGTCCACCTTACTGTGCAGCTCCGAGCAGAAGGCAAAGCAGTGGCAGGGTACATCGTTTGCCACACCCTGTGGAGCTTACATAAGGGTGGGTGCGCTGCCACAATGTGGTAGGGTTTATGTTGTTCACCTACTTAAGCGTATTAATCTAAATATAACATTTTGCTTCTTTTTGGAGGGTTAATATAATTTGAATGCATGTTCTCCTATTTTTTATTTTCATTTAGTTCTCACACAAAGTATTTAGTTTTAAATAGTTACATTTTTCATGTTACCATCTCACGCCTACACTCTGTATTGTTTCAGTTACTTCATCAATTTAATCTGCAGGATAGGGACCATTAAAAATAAAAATTGTGGACCGTTAAATATTCTGTAAATCCAGACCAGCAGCACTGTTCCGTACCTGAAGAGTGTACAGGAATAGGATTAGAGAAATGGAGACAAATGCCAAAACAAGTGGAGCAGAGGATATCTTTAGGCTTTAGTGGCTTCATGCTGTAGAAAAGTGAGAAACCAGTTGCCCTAACAGCAACGTAAATACCCTCTAGTGTATTTACTTCCCTTTATCCATGTTCTGCCTCATAAAAGCATCCAGCTGAGAGTAACTAGCGCTTCCACCGCATTTTTATTGTGTGGTTTGAGAGGAAGCGAAGCTGGGCGACCAACACTTGAGCTATAGCGTGCGTGTGCTTGTGTGTGTGTTGCGGAAGCCAATCTAACTGTATAAAAATATGAGAGGGTTTGATAGCAGAGGACGTGACAGAGCAGCTGGAGCACAGCAGCATTCAGAAAAGCTCAACAAAGTGAATTATTCACACACTTTGGTATTCAGCTTATCCCTCAAGTAGGATTCCTCTTCCATCTTCCATCCCTCTCTTTATCTTTATCCCCCCTCCATGCTGCACGTCGCCCACCTCCTTCCACATCACTTCTCTTCGTGTATTCGGTAGGCGTGATCTCGTGTGTGTCTCCCTGGGCATGTGCATCATGTTTGTGTGTGCGTCTGAGGCCATGTGTGGAGACTGGCAGAATCCGGTTTGGGAGGCTTTAACTCTGTCCTTTACTCAGCAACTGACGACATCTCAGATAATTTTTCCAAATCTGGAAAAAACAAAGGTGTGTTTGAACTGAATTTGGAACTGCAATGGACTCATTTTAGTATTTTGAAGGGTGGAACACCTGACTGGGCAGAGGTAGCAATGAAAGCCACCTTTCTACCCATCTGCAGAAGAGGATAATCTGCCTTGATCTATGCCCAAACACAGACAAAACTCCAATAAGTCTCATGGCATCATAGACCTTCAGGGATGAAGCTCAGTGAAGCGTAAGAGAATTGCTCACTGCCGTGCACGCAATGCCTTACATAACCAGCCTCAGTGCCATATGGTCCAGGAAAGAGAGGGAAGACAGCAAGATGTAGACCGAGCGACTAGTTAGTGATGGTGCAGATGTGCCCTCTTCGCCTCATGTAAAGGAGATATCATTATCATCACCTGCCATAAAGCTGGGAGGAGTAAGTGCAACAATAAATAATTGCCAAAAAAGGAGACTCAACAATCAGAAACAGCCCAGGGAGGAGACTGTAAGACTGAATGCAATACACATAACTGTAATCTACAGATTTTACCTCCTCGAATGAGGTCATGTGATTAGCTCGTCTTTTGTGTTTGTGGGCAATATGTGGCCATGGTTACACAAGCCTACCTACCCTACCAGTCAGAAAACCCCTGACAGTCGCTAGGGTGAAAAAGATGTATTCTCCAACTGGTTGGAAATGGTTGCTAATTACAATCAGCTGCCAAGAGGGTGTCGCACCAAAAGCCTCCCTGTGATTGCTTTGATCGCTTGCAAATTCTTGTGGTTGCCTGTAGTTTGCACAGAAGAGGCAAACTTGTCTACAAACACTTACTGAGCTATGGTGACACTTGAAAAAGAGTGACATAAACTGTGCACCAGTTATAACTTAAAGTTGTAACTAACATGCTTCAAATGGCACGACTAATTTTAAATGGTTAAAGTTCTCCATTTCCAGTTTGCGTCTTACTCTTCAATTCAGTTTTATTTATGTAGCACCAAATCACAAAAGCAGTCACCTCGATGTGCTTTATAAAGTAATGATCCTACAATAATACAGAAAACCCCAACAATCAAATAGCTTAATATGAGCAAGCATTTGGCAACAGTGGAAAGGAAAAACTCAATTTCAACAGGAAGAAACATCCAGCAGAACCAGACTCAAGGTCAGTGTCTTCAATGCAAACTGAAGGAGACTGCTGGGGTTTTTTTGGTGCAATCAATTTCACCTAGTAACTGCCAGTAATCACTGACCACTGGTTGGGGAATATGAATTTTCCCCTATTGACCAGTGGTTGCCAGGGGATCACTGACTTGTTCTCTGTGACTATCCATTCATGGTTACTAGAGGTGGGACAATCAGCAAACTTAGAAGTGAACTTATAAAACTCTCAATCCAGATTCTACACCACTGAAAGACAGAAAAAAGAAACAAAAAAGGACAATTTGCAATAAATCTTACCTGCATCAAACAAACAGAAATAACATTTTAAAATGTCATAAATTAAGTTGAATGACAAGACTTAGGCATCACTCTTGCAATCATGTTGTGGACAGAATATCTGTGTATGTAGTTACACTTAAAATAAGGTAATATTTGGTTGCCAAAACAGCGTAGTTCCTAATAAACTGAGCCTTAATTGAACACTTAAATAATCGATTGTCAATCATCAGTTTACTGATAATTTTCAATCCCACTGTGGTGGTTGAGTAAACAAGAAATACCTGAAATTATGCCAGTGTTTAAATATTTATGAGTCTGACTATATTTTTGTAGTATTAAATTTTTTTTCAAGCACCCAGAATGATGTTGGCCCTTCCTCTGCACGCTTTACTCACTATATAACCCATGGTTTAAAACGTTTTTACATCCAAATATTACACAACCTTGGACATTAAATTTTAGAGAAAGGTATGTTGCTGAGCCTCAGTCACACGGGTAAGTGTTTTGTTTAAGTTCGGGCACTCGGTGGAAACACAGCGAGCTTGCTTGTCACTACAGTAACAGTGAAGATCTTCTCAGCAGCAGCTGAGAAACTTTGCTTGCAGCTCTCCGCGGTTAGCAGACATCACGTAGTGAACCTAATGTGTTCGAACAGTGAGAACCGCACAGACTTCACACACAATTACAATTTTACCGCTTCACTTTCAGGGGGAAATGTTTTTCTTGGACGGGTGCTACAATGCTCGTGTTCTTGTCATGTGACAGTGAAAGATGTTCAAAAACAGACCAGAGAAACTGGAAAGGAGAAGTTCAGGAGAACAGGTGTAGGGTAATGATTGCAGAGTCCCCCTGAAGAAACACGGCCTTATCAAACTACAGCACATGGGTTCACCCTGAAGTTTATTTTGGGACAAACTCCTCACAACTGAAACCCCAATACAAACATTGCCAATATCATATTCCACCTTCCTACAACCAAGACACCCACGTAGAGCTGCTAATGCTGGCCTAAAGCATGCTAGTCTGTAATCAAAGAACTAGAAATGCATAACAATAACTGAGTTTATTTTGTCTTAATGATCCAATCACGGTCAAAAGATCAGACTGTAATAAAAATAATTTCCCCCCTATTTTCTTGGCATCTACCCCATCTGAAAGCAAACAAACAAAAACCAAGGTGTGGAAGCTAAAGTCTTATAGCTTATAGCATAAAAATAAGCCTAATTTCTAGACTTTGTAGGAGTATTTTACTATAACACACAAAATCTATTTGCATGTTGGTTTCTTTGTATTTGAACAACTAAACTTGGCACAGAGGTACAGCTTAGCTCTCTGAAGGTTGTTGTGTATATCAAATATTATGACGCCATCACATCCTGGCAACCAAGGCCTGATTTTAGCTTTTATGCTGCTACAACACCTTATCAAAGCATCCCATTGTTTCAGTTTCATAACGACAATGACCTCTCATGTATAACCACAAAGGTTAAAAAACCAACCTGGCAACAGGCTAAAATGACCCAATTTTGGGCATATAAACCAAATCCACCGCCCCTTTTTCTTTAGTCTCTTACTGTGATTGGAGTTTGCCAATAGCACAAACAGGCCAACCAATAAGGCAGCATGGTAATGTGCTACTATCCAATAATCTAGAATCACGTTTGCTGTTATATTAATTTATTTAGTATTTGAGTTTTAAAAAAATAATTAATTATAGATATATAGTTATTAACATTTTATTTAAACATGTGGGTCCAAGTTTAAATAAATTTTGGAGTGATTTCTTTTCCGTTATTTCAGGGGTTTTTGGAATTCGGATCCGAGAAGATCCTCTAATTGCCATATTTGGAGTTCCAAAGACCCCTCTCAACATAACTCCCCTGCAAGTTGAGATCTTGGCCTTTTGTTCCCTTCTTGCTATTTTGCTTCTTTGGAAATCTCCCACGCCCCCATCTGCATTGCAATGGCTTAATACTGTTCGGACATTCTTGAGGGTGGAGAAGATCTCACTCACAGTGAAAGGTAGTTCTGCAAAATTTACCCATAAGTGGACACCCTTTGTGGAATATATCAGATCTCTTCCTTAGAACACTGCAATTTACCTACCCTGCTACTATATTGAAAATAATTTTATTTATTTTTTGAAGGTAGGCATAGAATTTGAGCACCCCCCTCCCCTTCTATTCTGGTTTTTTTTTTTTGTTTTGTTTTGTTCTGTTTGTTTTTAAAATCTTACTCATATAGTGTTTAATTTTTATTTATTTAATGTTTTATCTAATTTACTTTTGTATTGTGTGTTTTAATTTGTCTTTTGTTTAAGTCAATGATTGGAAAAGAAATGTTTGAGAAGATATGTCATGTAAGATACATACAATACAATGCATGTAAGTTTGAATAATCTCTTGATAAACAAATTAAAAAAAAATA
>VUQR01036522.1:0-15332 GCA_015108515.1 Hemichromis elongatus
GTTTTTTCCTGAGTGTGTTGCTGGGTCTGAAGTAAACTGGGATGTCGTGCTTGGAGAAGACTCTCCTGAGTTTCTCTGATCCTCCGGCTACATGGGATGACAATATTGTTGCGTTTGTCTTTCTTGTCATCCTTCGCTGGTGTCTGATCTTCTTTTCTGTGTGTCTTTGCTGACTTGATGAAGGCCCAGTTAGGATACCCACATGTTTTGAGAGCTTCCTTTACATGTGTGTGTTCCTTCTTTTTCCCTTCAGGCTTAGAGGGAACATTTTCTGCCCGGTGTTGTAAGGTCCTGATTAGTCCAATTCTCTTGGACTAATCAGGACCTTACTCCAAGAGAGAGTAAGGCGTCTGGGAAGGGCATACATATAAAAACGCTGACAGATGAAAAATGATCCTGGTAATGTTCCATCTGGCTGTTTGTGGGGGTGTTGCAATTGCTTTGTAATGAAATCACACCTTAAACACAGCTCTGTGACTAATTACTAGGATGATGACTGAGGTGCCCTAGTGGATGCTAAAAGTTTAACTACAAAGCATTAAACAGGCACGATCATCTCATGTCTTCAACCTGTTTAACGCGCCAAGTCGCAAAAATCAAGAAGTGCACAACTGGCGATACCACAATGACTGAGTCTCACGACACCAGATGTGATATGAAAATTGTTACCAGGCACCTGTGAGACATAGTAAATCCACTGTAACAACAATATGTTTACCTTCTATGGTTTTACAGCTAGGCTTCATCAATCCAGCATGTTCACATAAAAGGGGCAGTGTTTGTATGAATGTGTGTGTCTGTGTTTAGTTTGTGTGTCAGTAAAGGAGCTTCGATATTAATAAAGTTTAGAAAGCTGGAGACTGTAAGTTAACAGGAGTATGCAAAAGTGAAGCCGAATGAAATTTTTTTTTATGTTTTTGAAGCTCATTCTTAATCACAGCATGTCACATAATGTGAACACTGCAGATTGCACATATAAATAAGGAGAAAAGCTTCAGAGAGGATCAGACAGCAGCTCATTTCATTCATGCATCACATACAAGCATTTAAGGGTGAATACATTTTGTTAAAAGTTTTACACCAGCAGCCAATCAGATTGTCCCTTTCCTTGTGCCCCTCCCACCGATCCTGTCTAGTGTCAACCTAAAGCTACTTTTTGCTATCTGCTCCCCCCTGCTGGACATAATTACAACAACAGTGTAAGACTCGGTGTAAGTAAAACTGATCCATACTGTGTGCAGCTCCAGGCCACGGAGTTTTTATGGGATTTTGCACCTTATCAGTGCTAATGCTCCAGCAATTGACTAATGTATGAAAACAATAGCTTTACATCCCGTTTTGAGGCTAATGTTTGTGAGTTCACAGGGAGAAAATCAAATCAAATGATTGCATGAAAGTTTTTTTATTAACTAAATAAATACATTTTATTTTAAAATGTAAACAGCTATTTTTCTACAAATACACCCTTTACAGACATCCAGCCTGTTCATTTAATGCACGGGTTATGTTTCCTGCATCCTTCAATAAACAGCAAATTACATTCAAAATCAGTCTTATTCATACATCAAACCACAGAGAAAAAATTGTTAATTTCATCTTTAAACACAAACATTAAAACTTCCTCTTAACCATCAGTGACTGCTTCTCTCTCACACTTGCATAATTTCTTTTAAGAAATATAAGAAACCAACGAAATCAGACAAGAGACTAAAGTCTAGAACATTCCTGCTGCAGCGAGACAAAATGGGGATACAGATGGGATACCTTTAACCCCAAACGAAACTTTTCTTTTTTAAAAAAAATGAAAAATCTGAACATAAAACAAGCTGAGCGTGTCTCAAAGTCCCTTACAACTGTATTTTAATGGCCAGCAGGGGGCGACTCCTTGGTCGTTTGTAGAAGTCAGTTGATTCATTACCTCAGCGATGAGTTTCTGGCTTCAGCTTGTAGGGAAGACAACACGACGTTCATTATGGTCCCATATAAAGCATATTAAACAAAGAACTATATGCTTTAGTGCTTTCAAAAAACCCAAAGTGTGCAAGGCTAAAATGCTTTAGCCAGGAGTTTGAAATGGTCATTCACAAACCGCTGGACACTGCACAGTGGCCACGCCCTCCTTAAAAAAAAAACACGTAAAGAGAACCAAGTTCAACAGAAATCAAATGAAAGTGGAGAGCTCTTCATCAACCTGACCAAGGCTCACTGTATCCCGCCTCATCGCTCATCTGCAAACGTAGAAAACCAAAGAACCTGTCGGACACGGTATCTGGTAGAAAAGACGATGCTCACTGAGCTGCAGTGTTTTTAAACGATACACGCTTCACCTTAAACCTGCACACAGCTGATCCAGCTGAACTACAAGAAGGCCAAATGCTGCACATTTGCAAACACTAAAACAGTCAATTCACTTTTTGCTTCCTTATACATTTACTATATATAGTTAGTTACTCTGACCATTAAAATCAATAAACCAACTACAACATAACTAAATAAGTCACTCAGTTGTTAATTGTATGTATTGAGTCAAACAATGAACACTGAATTGTCATTAATTAATAAATAATTTACCTTCTTGCTAACTTTAATTCAGCTTAAAGTAAAACTGAGGAAAAGGAAGAAGCGCGTACTGTCGTCCGAGACATTGTCCAGCAATATTTGGCAATCAGTGAATCTATCGGCGCTAATAATGACATCATCCTGATTAGAATTCACATTGTCGATCAAACGCTCCTTCACTCTCGTCTCCATGGTGACCGTACATATGACACATTCATATTATAAGAGGAAAATGTATCAAGAAAAAAAAACCTCAGCAGGTTAAAGAAAAGTTCAAGTCCCTGAACTATGATGACATCTATAGAACGTCCATCAGCCCATTTGATGAGGAACACGACATCAGTGAGTTCGGAAAAACAGCATCCGCACTCTGGAAAGCTTCTCGGGATAAACTGCGCTGTGCACTTGGGGGACCTCAGTGTGACCCGGAGATCCTGTGGCTCATTTTCAGCTTGACTTCCTGTTTTTACTGAACTCTCTTGGCTTCTACTGCTCCAGCTTCTCCTCACTGAAGTTGCACAGGAGGCTCTTGGCTCCATTCTGCCATGAATACAATGTCTCCATTGGAGTTTTTCCATCCTGCACGGGAAAAAGAAACACAAGGAAACTGAATATTCCTTCTCTAGTCCCGGCAGACGGGTCGCCTTTGCTGGCTGGATGAACGCACAGACAGGACAAGTTCTCACTAAACAAACAGATCATTCAACATAATTTTTGCAAGAAACTTTGAGGGGTGTCCACATCTGTCTCCTTTAACTATGCACAAAGACACAAAGAGAGATATTTGGGTGTGGTTTTAGGGTGCTTAATATGAAGAATTAGTTCAGGTGGGCCGCAAAGTGGAACTCAGACGCAAACCAGGAAATCAGCCAGCCAACCCCAGCTGATGACCTAGCTCTAGAAACTCCTATGTAAGCTGATTTATCCTACCAACAACTGTTTTTCGAATGCAAGCTGCTTTGCAACCCAGTTCTTCCCTTCCGCTTGTGTTGGATTTCAAATCTTGTCTATTGTCACTGACGGTTGTTCTTAAGTGACTCTTATTGCTGCTCTCGGTGCCTCAGGCTTTCCGTGCACTTAGATTAAAAATGCCAGAACAGAATCACACCTCTAAATATTACTGCACATAGAATTAGGTCCCTTCTTGTGACTGTGTGATCCTAACTGTAGAAAACATCAAGTGCAAGGCTCGTGTTACGCTTTTCAAATCAGCGTAGACAATACAGGCGTGACAACATTTGGGGTGCTTTCAAAAACCCAGCTGACTGTCTGGAGGAGGCGTTGCTTACTTACAGAGTTCTTTGTGTTGAGACTGGCCCCGTACATCATCAACAGCTTGATCATCTTGAATCGGTTTATTCTCACAGCATCGTGCATGGGTGTGTCTCCATCCTACAGCCGAGGAGGACAACAGACATTTCAGCAGAGAATAAACTGAACGGGTATTTTTATCGTTTATCATCATCGTCGTCAGCTTTGGGTTGGTGTAATTACGGATCGCTGGTGTCAGGACATGAGTGCTTTAATTATTAATGCGCCCTAAATTCAGGGAAAAATAGACCTCAAGGGAACATGAACCCAGCAGCCGAGGAACAAACCAAAACTCTGTTCTACATTTAAGAGAAATGCAATGCTAAACATCCAGCTACGAGTTAGCCATAATGATCTGCAGGAGTGCCTAAAGCTTAATTGGCTTTATTATTTCATAGACTGTATATCAAGGATGGATGAAGCCCTATGACATCACTGGTTTCTGAAGTCCTGTTGCTTTTACGTTAGTGCTTACTCTGTCTTTGGCGTTCAGGTCGGCTCCACAGTGAATGAGGTGCTCGGCGCACTCGCAGTGTCCTGTCCTCACAGCCACGTGCAGAGGAGTGCTGTGCAGCTGAGGGAGAGGAGGGGAAGAAGAAGAGGAGTTCATGTACATGCGAGACAAAACACTGAAAATCAAATGTCACAAAAATATGAAAAGCCCCGTCTGTGGAGGATTTTATGAACGTATCTGTGCAGGTGCTGCTCACACCACTAGATGGAGCCAAAGTAATTTTCAAAATGAAGAACTTGTGCAGCAGTTGTGACCTCTTGTAACCCTTCCTCACAATTCCTCCACCAACCTTGTCTCTGGAGGTGAACTTGGCTCCTCGATCCAGGAGAAGCTGCAAGGCCGGCAGGCTGCCTCCTCTGCAGGCCCAGTGGGCCGCTGTGGCCTCCAGCTGAAAACACACACACATGCCAGTGTGTTAGAATAGTTCTGTGTGTGTGGAGGGGAGATAACTAATAAAGAGGTAAAAGAGAAGGTGTGACATATTTAAACTGCTCACCTTGTCTTTTTTCTCGATGGCCGCTCCGGCCTGCAGAAGTCTTTGCATGACCTCCACGTGTCCTTTGAAAGAAGCTTTGTGCAGAGCTGTTCTCTGGAACTGGACGTTATACGGAAAAATAAGCTTCATACGTGTGATTACTGTGCATGACTTAAACATGCTTATTTTTGAGATTGTGCCGTGCTGCAGGCCGTGTCACACTCACATTGTCGCTCGCATCGGGGCTTCCTCCGTCAGACAGGTACTTCTCCACCACAGCCAGTTTGTTCTCCATGGCCGCTGTGAGGAACAGCTCCTCATCCACCGTCTCCGGCTGGAAAATGTGTGCAGAGGGACTTTAATGAAGAAACTGAGAAAAGAAAGGTACGCCTGGGAGCATGCAGTAAGAGAAGCTGCTGCTGTTCCACTGCAGCTTTACTTCAGACTTTCATGCATCTATTTATTGTAGATTCATTTCAAGAAAATCTGTTTTATACCTCAAATCATTGGTGACCTGGAGCCCACAGTAATACTTTAGAAGTTTCATCAGTATTAACTCCCAAAGAGTCAACAAATTATTAATTTTAGTCCAGATTGTTGCATCAGCACATATTTATGCAATGCCAGATTTCCTGTGCTGTGATCGAGGCGTAAAGTATTTCTGGTAAATTAAAAAATATTAAATTAAATCAAAATTTGGGAATTCAGGAAAGTATAAAAATCTTACCACAGTCTCAGGCTCTGGCTCATCTTTCTTCAGGACCGGGCTCTTCCTCTCTCTTCGTTTCTTCCTCAGCTGCAGGATGTTGAACAGGTCGTCCACCGTCTCCAGCTTCAGTCTGCCGCTCTTATCCGTCTGAGAGGTGGAGACAAGAAAGAGGCCTTCAGCACGCAACGGCGAAAACACCACCAGAGACATTTACAGTTCAACTTCTACTGGTCTGTTTATTCACTGAATCATAATCAAATCCGAAAATGATCAGTTTTATGTTGTCATACTCCTGACTCCCTCCAGATGGCAGCACAGATGAGGAGAAAACCAGTTGGATGGCTTCAAAATTCCTTCACCTCTGTGCCTGGATGAGATCATTTACTGGATTTAACGTGACGTCAGTCTAACATA
This sequence comes from Hemichromis elongatus, assembly GCA_015108515.1. NCBI lineage: Eukaryota > Metazoa > Chordata > Actinopteri > Cichliformes > Cichlidae > Hemichromis > Hemichromis elongatus. The sequence goes on from VUQR01036522.1 coordinate 5,983, forward strand.
TTACATAATCCTGAACCTGTAATTCTTTCTGCTGTGGCACAAAGGAAACGCCTGAATCTAAACAGAAATCTGTCACCATTACTCAGACTGCAATACGACTAAAAGTACGTATTACACATGATACGCACCTCTAAAACTGACACATTTAAGTCATTTTTAGCTACAGATGAGTAATGTTTTGTCTAAGAATATTAAGTTGAATAAAGTCAAATTTCATTGAATTAGCTTAAAAAGTTAATTCTATTCATTCACTCATCTCATTCCCACTCTGGTCATCCACACATATCTGATAATACTTTAATAGTGTGTTGTACTCGTTTTATTTGTTGCATTGTTGTTGCTGCTGCAGGTGGTGATTGCTGTGGTTACACCTGCAGAGTCACAGTTAGTGTTACATAATCATACTGACATGTTTTCTACAGCTGGCAGTAAAAGAACGCTCCTCAGTGTAACCTGTCATTGCACCGTAGCCGCTGCTCTTACATTGAGAGCTGCCACACTGACTTCCTCCTGTTCGCTGCCGCTGTCGCTCTCCTCTGACAGACGCCCAGTGACCCCCAGCTCCCCGTGGGATCTGCGGTCATCCCGCTTCTCCTGATTGACGGCCGCCTCGTACACACCCCCCTGAAAGTCAGCCTCCTCTATGCCCTCTGACCTCTTACCGGTCACCTGCAGGAAGAAGGAGAGGCGGAGATGTTGTGAGATGGTTTTCTGGTATTTCGATAACGTGTCCAGCAGCTGAAAGGCCAAAGTTTGAGTGACGCCTTTTTGCAGAAAAACACCAAGAAAATGTTCCCGCTAAAGAGATTTATAGTGTGAAGCACAGACTGATGCGCTGAGCTTCGGCTTTGCTGCTGCAGAATCAAACCCGCGCACCGCTCAGCACAGCCAAGGCCTGCTGCGAACAGAGGAATGTAAACACACCACAGCATCAACGCATTAACACACGCTCACTCAGCTCTTTAATGAGCCACAACTGTTCCATTCAAATCACTCATGTAGTCATTTACACAGCGTGTAGGCCGTGAATCACACCAACAGAGACTGCTGAAGGAAACAAAGGGACGTTCAAGTCTAATGCAAACATGGCTGAGACTGGCGCTAACCTCTGTGGTGTCTCCTCGTTTAACCCCTTTTACCTTCAGCGTGCTTTTATCTTGGAAAGTAAGACATCATTAATGAGTACATTTAATGAATTAATGCATTTAAAAATTAAATAAATCCTGTGTTCGGAGTTAAAGGGAGTTAGGTTGTGTGCAGAGAGACGATTGGTCACATTTTAAACTGCTTTACTCAAACGTGTTCCCACCACAGAATCCAGTCTGGCTCTGAGGAGCTTTGAAAACTGCATTCATGTCTTCATTGTTTTTATGTATACCTAAAAACTCTCCATGGTGAGGTGATGCCGGTGTGTCCACACACGTGAAGGAAACCTCCAATACACATGTGATTATAGAAGTTACAGATTTATTGTTGAAATGATGTTTTAAGAGTCTTTAGCCACGTCATCGTCTGGTTTGTAACTGAATTAGAAATGAGTGTTTACTCGTACTTCCTTTATTAAAAGGAATTTTTCTAACTGATCTCAATCTTGACTATAACTAAAGTGAGTCTGACGGCCATGTTTGCAGTTTTATTTACACAAGGCTAAATTAAACTGAATTAAAGCCGCTCCAACCGTGGACCAGGTTCTAGCTGTTTAATGATGATTTTTTATTTTGCTTCAGGAGGCGTGGCTTCTTGGTTTGAACTCTTACTGCAGACAACAACATTCAAAATTACTTCTTTTTGATTCTCTTCCATGCAACAATTGTTTAATTTAAATAATATTTAGGAAGTTTCACTTTAATTAAAAAAATGTGAGGGTAAGGAAAAATAATCGATTTGATTTTTAGGTCTCATATAAACTTTGCGCCTGCTCTTGTCTCCTCGCTCTGCGTCTCTGTTACAGATGCACACATCAGCACATCTTACCAGTTCTTCAACACTGAGCAGTCCCATTCTTCTCCTTGATTTATGGTTTCACGGCGTCGTGGATACCTGGAGGTGGATTTTAGTCCACAGGTCCTCTGGTCTGATGCTCAGTATGTCCGTCTGTCTGTCTCTTTGCCTGCAGCTGGAGCCTCGGCCTCTTATATAGCTTTGCTAAACTGCCGGTTCCGTCACTGAGCTCAGATTACATCACTGTGCTCTTCTCAGAGCTATCAGCACTAGCCCCCCCCCATCTCCATACTCAACCCGTCCCACCCCGAGTGCTACCCAGTTTGGGCTGATCCTGGCATGTCTGTGTCACCGACCAAAGATGGAGATGAGCTTTGAGGAGTTACTCTGCACCAAATGCTGATGCTTTGTTGTAAACTTAGAGACAGACCCACCAATCTTTAACGTCCCCTCCTGGTCTTTGCTTTGTTTTCTATCAGTTGTCCCTGATTTGTCTTCATATATCTACATTCATTTCAGCAGCGTCACATCCTTCCTTTGCGTGCCGTTGACCTTCGTGTTTAACAGATGAGCCCACAGTAACACAATTTGCTCCTAAAAAGTGGAAGTTTGGGCTAAAATGAGTCTCTGCACAATGTTAAAGCTGCCTCGCTACTGCGAGCATCCATGTGTCTCACTGTGCCAGTAACCCGGTGTATCCTGGAGCAAAGAAGCCAAACCCTGTCTCCTGGATGCCAGAAGCTTTGAGAAAACAGCAGCGTTCAGCAGTCAGGGGATAAATGCGGCTCTTCGCGTGTTTGGCTTTTCACCTGCTGTCTGCTCTTTTACTAGTTTTGATCTTCACCTCACCTTTGTCTCCTCCTTTGTAGAACAGATATTACTGACTGTGTCTGGGTGTCCTTCCTGCACATGGAGACTGATTTGTTTCCATTGTGCTGATGAGAATGGCCACAGCTAAAATTCTCACACAGACATAATAAAACTGCCTCATGATCCTCTGACAGTCGTATAAATTTGTGGCATTTTGCTCTAAAATAAAAGGGATACATTTTACTACTTCCTTCAACTTTATCTTTCAAGTGACCAAAACGTGTGACCCGAAACTTTCTTACTACACGTAGAGCTAAAATGTAACCCTTTAATGTCCTTTAACATCTATTGGGCTAATAAAACAGGTATTTAAAGATTTCAAAGATATTTTTCTGTTTGTCTGTTATTTTAAAAAGTTAAATGCTGAGTGATTCATCCTCTCGACTACACATGATCTTTGACAGTATCAAGCTGGGCATGTGGCCATAGAAATGCAGTGACATCACTGCGAGGAGACAGGTTCGCTGTGGATGGGGAATAAATAGTCACACTTTCAAACATCTTCTCACTGTAGCTCAGCCAATCAGGCATCAAAGTCAAAGGTCAACAGACTGACTGACTGACTGGTACCATCACGTCAGGTGTTCTTTGACTTGCTGGTAAATGCGGTCAAGCTGCATACAACACATATTACACAGAGCTACGTACAGTACATGCTACAGCAGTGATGACACCTCATGTGACCGCATGCTGAATGAGATCACAGTCCACCAATCACAAGTCAGAAAATGAAGACGTCATGAGAAGTAGCATGAAACTAAAAAACCCGAAAGTAAAAGTTTACTGAAAACACCGACAGCTTGTTTAAAGGATTTCATTTCAGTGCTTGCATTTAAATTTCTGAAGAAGACGCCTGCAGACACAAACCTAGTAACAATTAAATATTAATGAGCCAGTTAAAATGATGGTGTGCTGGTTTTATTTAAACTCAAACTGTGTCTATTATGAATATTAAAGTTCCCACTATTCTGCCATCTGATGACTGAAGTTAGTTAAAACGATTCTTCTTAACTTTTAAATGCATATAGAATAATATGCCCGTTTATGTGATCGTGTATTTGATTTTCTGTTCTCATATTATTTATTCTTTCACTAAATGGTCAACCCTCACAGTCTCCATATAACCGAACTTTCAAAATCATTAATAAAAGGCTTTGTTACTCTCACCATTGCTTAATTTTACAGAAGATTTGCTGACTTAGTCTGGAAAATGTTCTTAAGTACAGTAATTTTTATGTTACGGCTGTGGCCGCAGGGTTAGGACACAAATAAAAAGGTTAAACTGAAAAAGGCAGCTGTGACAAAACCCCAAAATATTAGAACAGAGAAAAAACAAAACTGGAAACTAGAAAACACAGAGCGAGAAATTATCCACAGTGAAAACCCACAGCAATGAGGGAGAACATCTCGGGGGAGCAACGAGGGAATAGGAAACAGGAGGGGAACACAGCTGGGACTAATCAGGCATAACGAGACGGGGAGGAAGCTAAACTGAATGCACTGAATACAGGACAAGGAAGTATCAAATAAAAATGGAAACACGAGACCTCCACAAAGACGCAGACTTGACACTGTGACACGACTGGGGAAGCCTCACAGGCCGGGTCTGTGTGTCAGCATTTTGCGTTAATTTTTTGTTTTGTTGACTTATATTTTTACTGAACGTATGTTTAGTTCTTGTGGTTTCTTGGTTAGGTTTGAGGTTCTTTGTAATATTATGTTGTTTTCTGTTTTTCTTCTAGTTAAACCTAAGCTCTAAGTTGCTTTAGTTTGGTTTTATTAGATCACTTTGTGTCATCGCCGTCTGTGTTTTACTTTATTTTGTTGGTTCGTGTCTGTTAAGCTCACGTCGTGTTTCCTGTTTATATTAAAGTTGTTTTCGTGTCCTGTGTGTAGTAAACACTCCCCCTGTTCCGTCATTATGTTCATGTCAGTCAGCTGTCGTCCCCACGTGTTCCCACTTCCCCTGATCACCTCCTGTGTATTTAAGTCCTCAGTCTTCCTGTGTGGAGCGTCGGATCGTCTGTGTTACTGGCCCCGGCTCGTAGCTTCATGGTTTCATTCTGGGAATGTTCGCGGTTCCTCTCATGCGCCAGTGCAAATCATGTTCTAGTGTTCCCAGTTTAGTATTTAGTTTATTCTCGCCACAGCCAATGTTACTTTGTTTCTTGTGTTCAGTCGAAATAAAGGCTCGATTTCTGTTTAAAACTTTCAAGTCAAATACCGTGTCCCTCTGTCTGCTCATGGGTCCGTTTACCTCGCACACCGGTGTACCCCGCCGTGACGGGAACAGAGGGAACGTCAAACATGGAGACGGGGAAGGCACGGTGACAAAAAGCTAGAGGCGAGAATCTCAGCATATAACACACAGACGAATAGGGAGGACATAAATAACACTAAATCAAAGAATAACAAAACACAAACACTGGGTGGCAGACCCACTACTGTGACATTAATATTTGTTTTATTTGTATAGAAAAAACATATTTAATTTTTTTCACTAAGATAAACAGGAAGCAAATTACAAGAAGTGAGTCTGGACAGGCATGCATTAGTCTTCCTTTGGTCCGTCTTCGGTGTAAAGGCTCTCCGACAGTGGAAGTGTTTACCCATCAGTGTTATATTTTGACATCTCGTCATTTCTTGTCTCATTTCTTTGCCTTTTTCCCCGTTGTGCTGCTCATATTAGACGCTGTTTTCCTTTTAGGTTGTTTTTAAGATCTGGCCACGACTGTGGCTGAACATTAGCCTCTGGTTATCTCTGCTACAGCAGTGTTTATTCATGAACACTGTCCAAATAACCACAATAAACAATACTGTGGGCAATATCCACGACACCGCTGCTACCGAACAGCTGAGGCCAGGGGTGGAGTGAGAATGATCTGAGTAATTAAAGCTGGTAGGCAATTGAAAACATAATAATACAAAACATGTTAATTTTCCCCTCCCACTACCCTTAGTGACGTTTGGTTAAGTGATAACTGGAAAATTTCCCATAAGTGAACATGAGTGAGAGTGGTTGTCTGTGTTAGTCCTGACAGACTGGACACCTGTCCATGGCCCCGCCTCCCGCCCTACGGCAGCTCAGACGCTGAATTGGTTTAGATAGATTCTAGATGGATAGATGTTAATTTTTCTGCATGAAGACATTCGTCCAACAAGTTAGAAAGTGATGTCATTCTACAGTCCCGTTTACATCCCCTAGTTTTTCCCTCTCTGATTCAGTGATGGCGCAGATGTCAGTTCAGTTCAGGTCACAGATCTGAAGCACAGTCATCAAGATAGTGCTGCAAAATGGGAAGGAGCATAAATGAAGTAAGTTTGATTAAAGTGGTCATTTCAAACAGCTGAGCGAAGATCAGCAAGCACACAGTGTGTCTGCAAATTGATGAGCTATAAGATGCTGTAATTATGAGGAAAACAAGAAAAAGTTAATGTTGTGTGTGAAAACTGAAGAAAGATGTAAGGAGGGAAAAAGGAGAGTAAAACGAAGGATGATTCCCAGAGGCAAAGACTGCTCAGTATGACATTTAATAAATTGCTCATCTAAAGCTCCTAACGTTTAGACGTTTTAATCGGACTGTGGATGTGTTCCTGTGTTGTGGAGTAATCTGGTTCTTTGATGTTGGGAAACATTCTGAAGAATAAACTGAACTACAGTCATGTTGTGTTACTGTGATTATATGAAATAGTGGCAGGTTAGTGGAAAACTGCTTAGTTAGCAGTACTGTGGTGATGTCTCCAGGGATACACTGTGCTGCACTGGTACAACATGACCTCGGCTATTCATGGTCGCTCATATGGTATTGGTTCTCAAACTGTGGGGCGGGCCACACTGCTGGGTCACAGACAGCCACCTGAAATATGTGAAGTGATGAATAAAAAACTAAATAAAAATGCTTTTTGATGAATTATAAATGCTGAGGCTTCAAGATTCTGACTCCCAAATGAATCCGTGATGTCGCATCGTCCAATCATGAACATGCACTCTGTGGATTTTGGTTGTTAACTCCAAACTCTGGACTATGATTTAACCTACAGTTCATCTTGACAGGAAACCATTTGTGCAAAGATTCATGAAACAATGTATTAGCTGTCATGAAATTTCACCTATTTGTGGACAATATCTAACATATGTGCTAATTACTTTCATTTTATTTTTGTGACTACATACGTTTTTTTTTATGATTTAAAGAAAGCGTTTCTTTGCACGGGGAACATGTTTCAGGAGACGTGGAAGCAGACCCTCAAAAGAGCTGTTGTAAGATTGAAATGATATTAAAGTTTTTTAGGATGATGGTTTAAGGTATATTTGGTGTTTGAACTATTAAAAAGCATTTTTAGAGGGGGGGTCTCAAGTATTCAAGTATTTCTATTTGTGGCTGGCTGTGGTCCCTAACCGGGGGTCGACTGTAACATCACCAGAGATTTAAAATATTTTTATTTCTTTCTCCAGTGTAATAATAAAATGTATTATTTTTAATTTGAAGGACATAAAAATATACGATATGCAGTATATTTTATGAAGTACAATAACTGTATACCATAAGGTACATAATATAAAAATTACAAATACAAAAACAAAAATAAATAGTATCTGACCTCCTTCTGGTTCTTTTGACCTTTCACATCAAACCGTCACTCATATTTGCGCTGTGCTGTTCTGACCCCTCAGTTCCTCTGAAAGTGGAAGACATAGCTGCCGGCTATTTCTGAAACTGACCTTGTGACTGAAATAGATGGCAAAAGGGGGAAATTGTTTTGAATGGAGACCTTCACAGTTACTATGTACTGCCTACAGATTACAGAGAGCACTGCGATGTGTTGCTCCGGTGCAGAGCTGCATGAAGGGCAGGCTGAGTGAAAGCAGGAGTCCAATGAAGAGCTTGCAGATTAATGCTGTATAAGCATTGACTGTAACAGTAATAAACACAGTAAAAGCCTCACAGCTGAGGTATCCTGTTAACTGGATAATGTTCAGCTGGGAATGTTATATCCACATGCCTGTTTCAGTCTGAGTCTTTGTGGCTTCTTTGCTGCTCTCCTGTGCTCACTGTATGTCTTCATGCGCCTCCACTGGTCAGTGTAGAACAGGTCCAGAGCAGAGATGAAGTCCAGGTGGGTGAAGACACTACTGAAGCCGATGACACTCATCACGGTGCTGTATGTGCATAAGAACAGTTAATAATTCATCACAGCACTGTGTTTGACAGTTCACATGTTAACCTCTGTGCTTCAGCCACATTAGATGTCAAGTTACAGTTACATGTGAATTCATGCAAGCAATCCATTCGCAGTGCAGCGACAGGGATCTCCAGGCCACAAGGGAGATCTCACCCTGGCCCAGCACACCTGAATCAAATGATTATTTCATTACCAGGCCTCTGGAGAACTACAAGACATGTTGGGGAGCTCATTTAGCCATTTAAATCAGCTCTGATGGATCAAGGACACATCTAAAACCTGCAGGACGCCGGCCCTGCAGGCCTGGCTTTGCTGATGAACTAGATGACTGACTAGACCTTAATAGGGAGTAAAGGTTAGGGTCATAATTAATCAAGCGGAAACTAAGACAAGCACAACACATAAAGCCCACACTGACACCACCCATCCTGCCTCCAGACCCAGACTTATTGCTCTCTAACATATGTAACATTTCTGGGTTCAGTATTTCCACAGTTCTTTTGTCCTCAGGTTTCTGTCTCCGTGTCTTCCTGTCTTCCATATTCCCTCTGCGTCTCCCCAGTTAGTCGTGTCTCCACGTCTCAGTTAATTACTCTTGTCTCCATGCCCGTGTTATGGTTCCTGTTTTTACTTTGACAGTCCTGTGTTAATGAATCCAGTTTTGCTTCCTTTCCATCTTGTTATGTGTGATTAGTCCCAGCTGTGTTTCCCTTCTGTTTCCCATTCCCTTGTTATTCCCTGGTGTATTTGAGCCCTGTTTTCTGCTTTCTGAGTTTTTTTGTTTTTTATATAGTTTTTTTTCTATAGATATAATGATACAACAATAAAGCTGCCTCCCTTGATTCATTCCTTTGCACTATGATGTCTTTATATTCACAGTTGTGTGCATTTGTCCATTTAGTTTGGAGCCACTAAAATATGAAACTGTGCATGAAAACAGTTAAAACAACACTTTTGTGAAACTCTTTGAAATAAAGCTGAAAGTTTGCAATTCAAGCAGAAACCTTCTATCTTAACCCCTGGGGACCCTAAGAAATTTGCCTACATTGGGGAATTTGGGGACCATAAATGGTCCCCGGGTTTCATGAGATATAGCAATATCATATATATATAAATTTTTCATTTTTTTCACATCATATCTTTTCAACAACTTCAGAGCTAACCATAGGTATACAATTTGTCATTATTTTTTACATATTTTTATGTTTTTTATGCCATTATTGTCATAGAATCGCCTGTTTTTTTAATGGGAAAAAACCACAATCTGCAATATTTTCCAAAAAAGAATATTTAGCATGAAGTTATTACAGTCTTGAATAGGTCAATAATTGATAACAACATTGATTTGGATGCAT
>VUQR01036522.1:15352-49789 GCA_015108515.1 Hemichromis elongatus
AGAAGGGTTAATTGAATTTTAAAAATTATCATAAAAAACACATCCTGGACAAGTTTCATGCAACTAGTCTTTAAAATGACTGAGATATTGAGAATCAAAAATCAAAAAACGAGCAAAGGGACCATAAATGGTCCCCAGGTCTGGGAGGGGTGGACTTTTCTGTGTCTATGTATGAATGTTTGTTTTGTTTGTGCTCCGTTCAGACACAGAATCGGAGCCATCCGATGGATTTCCTGAGGATCCTTTTGTGGAAGCAGCAGCTTTGGCCAGAAGCTGTGAACAGACGTGAGCAACAACGTCTCACTCAGTTATTTTTGTTCTGTGATGAAGTCCGTGACCGCCTTGCTGACAGCTCCACGGCTCGATCGCGAACAGAAATATCTCGCCTTTTCAACACCAACGCTGATATTAACTGAAAAAAGGTGCAGTACACCGAAATAAAGCCCCTTGCGCCTATTTAAGCCGCCACCCTCTTCTAAACACACACTTCATATCCTCTTCCTATATTTGCCATCAGTGTAAAGGAGCGCGTGAAGATCACAGCTGTGTATGCTGTATGTGTCAGTTCCCGTGCCGGCAGTCTGAGCGTTGAACCCCCGGGGGATGCATCATAGATTCTGTAATTATAAATAGACCCTTTGCAGAATTCCTTCTCTGCAAATATATCTAGTTTACTCTATTTTTAGCCACGTAAATCCTCATCTCACCCGGTACCCTCATTCAAGGGGGCGGGGGGGGTGCTGCATCTGTGAGATCGATGGCCGCTCCTTGGCGCTGTTTACGAGTGTGTCATCGTATGAAGATAATCCTTCAGTCAGAGAGACGAACCGTCCGGTTGTAATTCACAGCACTGTTGGCCTTCTGACAAGTGCCTGCAGGCTCTGCAGCCCTGACGGTCCCCTGTCAGCCTGACAGAGCTGTAATTCTGACAAGGATGAAGTTTATGGGTAATGTGTGGCACAGTTGTCAAATGAAGGGATGAAACATGATAAAATATGACATGGAACCGTTGTTGTCATTTATGTTGGTGGTATACAGCAGGACTTCAGATTTCAGCCCTGAAAATACAAAAATACAGCCACCGCCCAGGATTAGCATCCAGTGCTAAAGCTGGAAGCAGCGTGCATCAGTTTGGGTGTGCACAGTTAACAGAGCCGCCAAACTGGAATTTCAGGGTTCAACACATGTTTGTTTTTTTTATACATTTATACACTGGGGGTACTCCTGTCCTGTTTGCGATTTGTGGTCGCTTCACTATCTGTCCCTCTGTTATTTGTTCTCCCTCCTCTCACCTTCCTAAGAGGTCGTGGCAGACGGCTGGTTCTCCTGTTTAAACCTGCTGCTCATAGTGAACCATCTGGTCATTCCGGTTGTCTCCCTGATCTAAACTTAACTTTACCTTTGAAAATATAAAGAGATGACTGTTGATGTGAACTGAGGCTCAAAGCAGAGGATTTGTTTCCATCATGATCTTAGTGTTTTTCATCATGAAGCAGGCCTGAGCCCATCTCTCCCTTTTGACTCCTACTACACAATAAACACCATGTTTTATTCAGTTAGTTTTGAATCTAATGGCCTGTTTGTTTCCAGCCAGACACACAAATTCCCTTTGGGGTCGTGTGATGAAGAACATCCAGCATCAAACTGCAACAAAAAAAAAAACATGGAGTGGCCATCTTTTTTCTTTTTCATTGTTTTCATGGTTGTCTCTGTGCTGCAGGCCATTAGTAAGAATCCCCATTTAAGAGTGAATGGCATCACTTTGTGAGCTATGTTCATTTTTTATTTAGTCTTTGATCTGTGGAGACTCGTCACAGTGTGAGAGCAGCAGTGACGCTCGTTCACCCACAGCGCCGATGCTCCTCGACATACTGGTTCAGGTGTTCCCTCCAGGAAATGACTTATGGAAATAAAGTTAGTTGCTAAGCAGCATCGGCCAAAATGTAGTTTACTGGAAAATAACTTATTAGTTGCCCAGCAACATCATCTTATTGGCTGTGCTGGGAGATGGAGAGAAAAACAGAGAGGTCCATGGTGAAGGGCATAAACTGTTTCAATTCATGATTCATGAATCTTGAAACGTGAATCTTATTAACATGTTCATCATCGGGTCAAGAGGAGAAGTTTCGGTCTCTGAGAAAAACTGAGAGAAGCTGTTTTTCACAGTGAAGACTAACAATGAAGACATGAACAGAGGCAAAGGAAACAGAGTGCACATTAATGCGTGAATCCCTGACTTTCTTGAAATTGCAATTCAAAAAGATTCTTAATGGTGTTGTTTTAAACTATGGTACAGAAGTCCTCTGTTAGCTTGTCCTGTGTCCCGTTAGAGCTACAGGTGTTTGTCTTTGAAGCTGTCCAATGTGCAGCAGCTGACAGGCATATTAACTATCTCTCCTTGAAGGTTCAATTAGCGCTGTATTTTTAGCCTATTGCAGGATAAGACATGTCCACAGGTGACTGCTGCTTGACAACAATGACAACTATGTGTTTGTACAGTCATGTGAAACGGGACTATGTCCCTTATGTCCCACAGCATCTCAGTCAGACTGAGGTCAGGCTTTAACTGGACCATTGCAGCATGTCTTTCAGACGTTAAATTGGAGCGTTGCTGCTGTGATTGGGATCTTTGTCCTGCCGATGACCTAGTTTGGTCCAAACTTTAACTCAGATAATCTTACACTTGACTCTAGAATACCCTGGTTTACAGATGAGCTCATGATCCACTCGGTGACTGCAAGCTGCCCACGTCATCAACCCTCATCCTCCCTGAGCCTGAGGCTTCTTCCTGTTAAAAGGGAGCTCTTTCTTCCCACTGTCGCCAACTGCTTCTTCATAGGGGGTCGTCTGATTGTTGGGGTTCTCTCTCTATTATTGTAAGGTCTTTACTTTACGATATAAAACGTCTCGAGGTGACTGTTGCGGTGGTTTGAACTGAACTGAAACAGGTGTTTGTGCAGATATGCTGTGTTTGGTTTCTATGTGTTGCTTGTAGCCCGGAGCCAGCACTCTCCGCAGCTTCCTCCACTACACACACTACACCATCACAATCACCTGTCCCCTCTGACATCCCAGCACCGCCCCCTCCACTGCAGCAGACCAGAGGCCCTGCCACACACATTTAACATGCTAACCGAAGCCTGAAGGGTCTGGGATGGAAAAATCCATTTCTACTGCCTAACAGTTAATGAGCTCAATTAAATAAAAACCTGTGAGCATAGGTAAACCTATTCAATTTCCAATAATTGGGTCAGCTTATATTATGTAAATAATTGCAGTGAAACAAAACTTCAGATTCCACACTGATTTTAATTATTCTAAATACTCGTTTGTTTGTTTGTTTGACTGTCTTTTGTCATCTAAGACAAAGAGTTCTGGTTTGAGTACAGAAGCCCCGCCCCTTTCTGTCATCCATGTCCAGACCTTCTGTTTGTTACTGGCAGCCAATAATAAAAAAGTTGGCTAAAACTGTTTTTAAGTGGATGAACTTGGAGCAGGACAAAGGTCAGTATGAGATAAGGAAGCAGCATGAATAGCCATTGTATTTGTCTGTTAACCTTTCTTATTTCATTCCTCACACATCTGCTTCTGTCGCTGTCCATGTTTACAGCTCAGTGAAACATCCCAAGTGTCTCTGAGGGGAAACTCTCCCAAAGTGTTAAACACATTTCCCGTCACGTCTCGTCACAGCCAGGTTTTCTTAGGGTTTGTGACGCCTGTCTACAGATTCAGAACGTAAACACGGCATTCACTTTTCTCATACGCCGCTCCCCGAGGTACACTGACACAGAAATGTAATCAGCTTCATCACTTCATGTTCTTCTTCTCTATATTGTCAAATCTGATTGCTCCCTGCATTAGTCATGCTCCTTTCACTGAGCCGTTTGCATTTATTCACTATAGATTTCCCTCTAACGCTTCAGTGCGACAGTGAACTGACTACAGGTACCAAAATATGTGTGCTGATCCCTCTGCGGTCGTTAATTTTCCAAATGGCCACAAATTTTTTACCTCTACTTCCATTACTACAGACTTTCAATCACCAGATCAATAACAATTCAGCCGAGTTTTATTTATAAAGCTCCAAATCAACAATAATTGTCTCAAGGTCTTTTATACAGTATCATGTGGTAAAGACGCTGCAATACCAGAGAGATAAGCCCTCGACTCTGATGTCATCCACATGTCAGCGCTACTGCGACATGTTCCTTCTTTACCTGCTACGCTGTGGCATATGTCTCCAGATCAATGATACAGGTAGCTCTTCATACTTTGCTTTCATGCAAAGGTGAGGGATTGTCATCAAACTGTAGCCAATGAAATATTTCATGTTTTTTAGGATAAGATAACCTTTATTAGTCCCACACATGGGACATTTGTTAGATTGCTAAAACTTTAGCTACAAAAAAATTACAAGAAAATAGATAAGAAAGAAGCCCAGAATGAGCGGAGCTGCTGTAACATGCTGCCACACACAGGGGGCGCCGGGATAATAATTCAATAAAGCTACCTCAGCAAAATATGGATCACAAGGCCCAAGAATTTGTAGGCTCTCCTCATATCTGCGTCTTTGCTCAATGGATAGATTACAGTTGAAAAAACACAACACTGTTTTCCTGCAGTACTGCTGACTGTTCAGTATTCACAATCACAATGGTGTAATGCTTTGCAGGTCATGGTAGCGAGTGGGTCACATGACTGAAAACTGTGGGGTTCAGTATCGTGTTCAGTGTAACGCTGGAAACTGAACCACCAACATCCCAATTAGACACTTTGTCTCCTGAGCAGCTTCTAAAAGCCATAAGTGAGAGTCGGGCGGGTAGTGAACCATGTACCTAAGATGAGATAAAGGTGCTCAAGTCTAGTTGGCTATTTGTTATTTGATGGTACTTTTTTACAGAGTCACAGGTCATCTAAAACTTATAAAGGGTCATAGGCTTTACCCAAAATTATCTGCATGCCAATTTTGGTACTTAAGAGCAATTTCCCTGAATAATGAAGTCATCTGTTGCTCTAAAGAACCCATGAAATACAAATACCATGTGTTTGTTATTGCACAGTGCATGTCAGTGTGTTTGTGAAGCAACTGTTTTCTGCTACAGCTGATAACAAAGAGTGCGAGGTCAGCTTGGATGTTGCTGTTTGAGTCTGAAGCGATGTGAGGACCTGTCATCGCCACCTCCCTGTAACCCCACCACACGGCGACACACACAAACACTTCCTGTGAAAGCTTAAAGAGAAACATCTTGGTGTGTATTATTAGACACGGGGAGCTTGATGGCGTTAATGAGGCTCTGTAAGAGAGTGGAGATGTGTCGAGATTATCCACAGGTGTTATACTTGCACAGGTGTGCACGTCCCCGTATGCAGGCAAACATAAAGCAGCAAATCGGAGAGATTCACTGCTCAGGTTGAAGGGGTGACTGTGTACATGTGTGCATTTGGTTTCAAGTGCACACATGTGATCATCCTCATAAAATCAGGGGCAAAGATCACGTTCAGAAAGCCAGCACCTGCTGTAACTAGACACACGCGCACACACACACGCACACTTATACACTGACACATAACACCCTATACAAGCTATTTCTGTGTGACACCTCTGATGGTAAACAATTCATAATTCCCCTCTAATCTCCTTCATGCCTGAAACAGAGTCTGACACAATGGAGAGAAGTTACTCAAAGGGAAACAACATAAACCAAAAAAAGGAACAAAACATGATCTGGATCTCTCTCTTTTTTATTTTCATGCATGTTTCTTATGAATTTCACTATAATTAAATTGTGATAGTTATTATTAACATGCTGGAGCAGACGCCACATCAACCCACTGCAGTTGCTCTTAGAGAAGAAACGACAACAAAGTCTCCAGAAAAGGTAGACTACGTCTCTTCGTTCTGCTGAATCAGTAGAAGGTGCATTTCCAAGTTTCCTCTTTCCCGGCACACTTTGAGTCCATTCGCATGCTCACGTGGACGCTTCATCACCAGTGCGGTTACCAGCCCTCCATCACTGAGCCTGCTGTTGATTACTTTTTTTTTAAAACTGTGTCACTAGAAACTGGTCTGGAATCTGGAATCTCTACATTTTCCCGTAAATGCTGAAAATGACCACACATCCATCAGTGTGACACACTTATACATTGCCTCAGATGTTGAGCAGCTGCTGCTGTTTTTGTTAAAGGAAGGTGAGAAAATCCCCAAGCCTGCTGCAGTATTTCAACCCTTCATAATTATGAGATACTTGACCTGCTGCAGGAGTGACCACACATGGACGGACTCTTGTCACAGAGTGGGTGGAATAGGAGACGGACTTGGTTTGGGTCCAGAGATGCTAAAGAGTTAGCGTTGAGAATTCCAGTGAACAAAATGACAAGATGAAACACGAGAACCCTGATCAATAATGAGCACCGTGGCAAATGTCTGGTCCTTAAACGGAAAGCAAAATGTTCTTATTTTAAACTATAAACACAATCTTTTTTTACCTTTTAAAGAATCACTTCAGATATAACTTTGTTTCTATTTAAAGTCGTTGCTCTACATGCTGTGGACAGGCACAGAAGCTAAACCAGACACTGAGTCTGCAGTCCTGTGGCATGTATGCTGTGTGAGTCCCGTGGTGTGTGTGTGTGTGTGTGTGTTCGTGAATACGTATCCCGAAGAATGCCAACTGCTCACCATGAACAGGTGGAGCGGGTGCTGGAATGGGTCCGTGTGGAGGAGAGGCTCACCGGCGGCAAACAGCAGCTCCAGAGGAATCTGAGCTGGTCCTCAAATTCAAGGTTAAAGATGGGAGGGGAGGGGAGGGGAGGGGAGGGAGAGCTAATAATTAGAATAATAAAATGCTTCTTGTGTGACAGCCTCTGCACCGTGCTGATACCCATGAGTGTGGTGGAGTTCAACTTTTCTTTTCAGTGTCTTCATAAACAAGTCCGACACAGCAAGAAACCCACAGTGTTAACTGACGTGTCCAAATTTCAGCAAACAAAGTAAAAATTATCTTTGCTTGTTTACTTGTTTGTTCTTTAAGACACAGAAAAATGCTTGTGCCTTTATACAAAGAATTTTAATTAACAAACAACTATATTGGAATCTCAAACACAAAGTCATGAGATGCTAATATTAAATATTATTATTGTTTCAGACACAACACAGCATGTGTTAGTTGCCTACTGCCAAATTGTGTAACTGCAGTTGCTATAATGGTCACATGAGATTGGTCCAAAACTGAGTCGATCCCCACAGACTCCGTTGTTACTCAGTGGGTAACGTCATGGTGGTAAACAGAGATGCACAGGCTTTGTTGTCGAGTTGTGAAACCGAGTCTTTAATAAAACTGAAACGGTCCACTGCAGTCATAACATGTTCTTGGAGCCTCTGTGTTCACTGCATTGCCATAATCGTTCTCTCAGACATGCGGGACGCCCAACAGGGTAACACTGTGCTTTGTTTGTGTGACACATGCAGTTATTCCACATCTCATAAAGAGGACAACAGTGAGATATGAATGTGTATGAATGTTACATAACTGGTTAAATATATATAAAGTCTTGTTTGGTATATCAGTTTCCACATCCATGCATCTATCCACTGCCACGCAGTGCATGCAAGCAGTGATGTCTATGCTTCCTTTTACCTAGAGCTTGAATGATAGGTGTTGGGGTGATTTTTAGAATAGAATAGAATACCTTTATTTGTCATTGTGCAGGTGGACCAAAAGCAAACTGAGGTGTGTTAAGAGGACCACATGGGCTTCTCATCCTGCAGCCCAACACCTGCAGAAAGACAGCGGCCCAATGCCCAAATCTAGCTGTAGAGAGTCTCTCTGTGGTTTTTATTGCATTTAATCATGGAGGAGTTGGTCTCAAACATTATTATTCTTAGTTTTCCTTTGAAGAATATGGTGAATAAAGTTTTTTTTATTATAATATTGTTATAAAGCAGAAACATTTACCCAGAAACCTGACAAATTGTCAGTTGTCTGAGTAAAGCTAACATTAGACCTGATGAGCTTCACCAGACTGTGTGGTAATATAGCAACCAAACAGCTGAGCATCTTTAAGGGAACTAGGGTGTGCTTTATCACTTCAGTCGACTTTCGTCTGTTTTATTTTTTACCAAAGTCACCGGCTGAAATATTCGAGTGTCATATTATAGGAGCAATAGAAGACGCTGGTAAACGTTTACTGATTGCTCAAAAGTAATTAATCACGGTCTTCTTTTACTGCTGGCCGGAGCATAGCTGTGGTCAGAGCTGCGGTGCAGAGGGATTTTCATGCAATAGTACCCATCACACCCTGATAATAATCCCGGTTTGGTATTTTCTGACTCAGCTGCTGTTCAGCTGCTGCCCATGCAGGAAGTAGTCTCTCTCTCTGGATGAGTGACCAAACTGTCACATGGCAAAATGCTGTTTGAAGCTAAAAGCTGAAGCCTGATGTCTTTGTTTCCGTTCAGCTCACTAACATAGAGTTTGTACACGGCTATGTAAAACCATCCATCGCCTTCATTTATTGAAGTGCCTCTGTGAATGTGACTGATGTAAACCATGGCCAGAGAATAATGAGTCATTCAAAGTGAAAGGATAAGTATGAGTCAGTCAGCTGGGAAACCACTGAATGAGCCTTTGAGACAGGAAATAAAGATAAGGGGTGGAGGGATAGACGGGGAGAGACGAGGAGCAGGGGAAGAAAGGACATTTTCAGAGTGAGAAAAATGCAAAATAAATCAAATAAATTAAAGTACAAGAAAGGAAAAGGCGGCAGTGAAAATGAGAAGAACCGAGTGGATCAGATTGGAAAAAAGAGAAGTGGAAGAGAAGCATTCGTGAGGCAGTGGTCAGTAATTGGGGGTTCAGAAGTCAGCCCACATTCCTGTAGACTGAGGATATAGAACAAATGTGGAGAGCAGTGTAAGTAGACCACTGAAACACCCAGAGATGGTCCAAGACGGAGAAATAAGGAGGACAGATGCTACTCCTTCTACTCCCTTTAACAGCAACAAGGAAGTCTCCTTTAATATCAACTCTTCACATATCCTTCAGTTGTGTCACATTTTCAGTAGCTCAGCTTAATAAGAATGTCTTCTGTCAGGACACAAGCTTGTCAATTTATTAGTCACTGTTTGATGGATTGCAAGATGTTCTGTGCAGACACATGATCCCCAGAAGAATCATTTTAATAGCATTGGCAATCCAACAAGCTACGGGTGAGATGTCTGCTTTTAGGGAATAACTCACTAACTATGGGCTGAGCTGACTTTGATCTGGTGCACACCATCCAGGATGGTTTGTCCTTACTCTGATGATCCCCTGACTTCACATTTCCATCTAATTTGAGTTTGTATACCTGCAGCAAAAACAATATTTACTGATCTTAAAAATGAGGAGAAATGTTCTAAATCGGTGTCTGTCGGTGTCTGAGGATACGGGTTTCTGGATGTGGCAGATTCCCATGATATCTACGAGACAAACAGATATGTTGTGACTAGTTCTCAACTTTCCATCTCTTTCGTTTCTCTTCCACTCTCTGTCCGTGTGTGTCTTGTGTGCAGGTTAACCAAACCTCTATTTGCAGGGATGCAGTCCCTCTGGCATTCCCGCCCTTTCTCCAGCACACCTGTAGGTAATGAGTGCACCTGCACTTCATCATCTGACTCCACTGCTTATACTTAAACAGAGGGAAGACCTTCATTCGGCACTGACATTGTTGGTTCAGTCGGTTCCCCACCTTGTGCGTTTGGCTATATTTAAACTGTGTGACTGGAACTTACCTTTGTCTCCTTCAGTGCAGGAAAACCTGGCGTGCTTCTGGAAAAGGTTTGTGAGACTGAATCTGTTTTGAAATATTTGCTGGATCGTTGTTTGCGGACCCAAGATGGAAAAGTGTTCTTTTGAACTATTTATTTTCTGTTACTAATCTGAATCTGTTTGAGTCCACCTGCACCACCATCTGTGGCCGAACGATAAGTCCAGGAAAATGAACTCGCACCCGATTCTGTGTTTCCCCGCCCAACAAGAAGCTCGGTTAGAAAGGCACAAACAGATGCTACATCATCTCTGGGATACAGGACACCGTGTTTCAAAGAGTCACACAGTTTGGACGGATCAAACTAAACCCAGTACTGCCATGTGATTCGTCCACTTCCTCCACCACCCGGGGAACACAGAGGAGACCACTCCCAACACCTCAAGTCTTTTCTGGTGAGTTGGCGAAGAGTAGTTTTGGTTTTCTACTGCTCAGCTCTTACCCTGGCTTTTCATATGTTGAGTTTGTTACTGTGAGGAGTGTCTTTAAAAAAGGCTCTAATCCAGATGCAGCAGCTCATAGACTGCAGCCTTTTTTTTTTCTTTTTTTTTTTTTTTAAATGTCAAGCTAAGAGAAGTGTGGCTAATTATTCTATTGATTTAAATGCAACATCTTCCAAGCCCTGGTAAATGATCTCTGCAAACATTTAAATTGCTTTGTTTTTTGCATATCTTGATGCTGCGAGCTCTATGTCCGACAGATGCTCCAACACTTCCTACACAAAAACGCTCCATTAAAGGAGAGAAATGGGAGTCGACACAGTTCCCTTCCAGGTTACATCGCTGAGAAAGGTCAGATGGAGACTGACCCAGTTAAGGTCCAGTCCATGAGCTTCTCCATCCCAGGTTAGTTTATCCTCTGGTACTTTATCCTTCGCTCAATGGACAGACTGAGAGAACTAAACAAGAACTGGAAGCAGCTGTCCGACCCGTGGTCTCCTCTAACTCATCATCTTGAAGTTCTCAGCTCGCTTGTACTGAGTATGGAGACAATTCCATGAACTCATCTGCCACTGTTTGAATCATGCTTGGGTTACCAACTCACCTCTCTTACCAGTTGCTGGAGGTAAGAGTGCACGTTCCCTCTGTTTAACACCATCTGTGCTGTTGCAGGAGACAACCTGCCCTCTACGAGAACTAAGTAGAAGAATAAACACATTACTGATCACCGTCAGACCCCTGCTCCAGCCTTCGTACCACGTCACCAAAAATATCCCATTACACACAGTGCCAAAACTGTCTTCAGATTTGAAACTGAGACAATAATTAACTTTGTCTCTGTCCATCTACTGCGAAATATGAGAATCCACGAAGCCTTTCATGTCCGAGACATTCCGGTCCATTATGATGATGATCGGCTAATCAAATACATTTGATTAACTGATCATAAATACGAGCCCGTTGTCACTCCCGAGGCGTAACATCCCGACGTTTTCTCACGTCCCGAGGCGTTTCTGAGGAACGCGAAAGGTGACCTTATGCGTTGTTATGGTATGTGCTGGGTTAATGATGAAATCCAGTCGAATGACGGTCCCGCAGTAATAGACCTTCCAGCCATGTTTTCCAGCCCTAAACCTAACCATAACCTTATTCCTAAGCTTAACCAGCAGTTTAATGACGTAAAACCGTGTTTTCCAAAGGATTTGAAGAAAATGACGAAGATGTGTAGATTGAGTCCAAACGGTTCTCATGTTTTTTCATTGTTGCGATGTCGTCATTTAGGAACGTGTTGGGTGGCGGAAAGCGAATTGAGAGCCCACAGCGTTCCATAAAAACGTGGAAGGGTACCTTTTGCGTTAGCACGAGATGTTTAGGGACGTGACAAATCGTCGGTATTTTACGCGTCGGGAGTGAGAACGGGTTGTAAATACATACCAGAGAGAAAGGGATAATGTACAAGAGAACTTAACCAGACAAGAAAACACAGAAAAGGCAGAAAAACAGAAGCCAGTGGAAAAAGAACCAAGGATTACACGCCTGCATCAGCAGGCTTTTATTGATAGGATGTCTGCATTTAGTCAAAACAGCCTGCAAAATGATAGCAACCCTCTCAGCAAGCAAATACTGTGAGCAGTTCAAAAAAAGAGTCAGAAATTAGTAAGATACATACAGCACTATCTATAAAAATGACTGCATATATATAGCTTGTGTCTCTATGTAGACCAGTGTCAGGGTTACACAATGGATTAACTGTGACACTTTCTGGGATTTAAATAAACAGATAAAAATACAAAGTGGTGAAACTGTTGCCGTCCTCAGAACAGCTTCTCCTCTTTCTCTCCCACATACACTCGTGCTCTTTATTGATTCTTACTTCTTCTAATTTTGTCTTCTATTTTCTGGTTTGATATCCATCTACTCCTTGTACGTATTCAGCCCACCTCATTTCAGAGATGCTCTCGTTTCTTCAATCACGTTCCTGTTCTCGGTTCTCATTCTGTTCTCTCGTTATCTTAAATTCACCACAGGATCATTCTCTTCCATCTCCATCACTTTTCTATCTTCTCCAGCTCTTTTATTCGTTTGCAGCTTTGCCTCAGTTTCTCATCTCTGCATCTCTTTGTTCTTCCATACCTTATTCTTCTGACCCATCAGCCTCCCAATCCCGTTTTCTCTTTCTTTCTTATGTCGTAGCTTTTGCCCTAATTCAAACTGACATAAACTTCAACACACATATTCTTACACTTGGACATAATTTGTCTAATGAGAGCATGAACATTTTACCATTGGTTGCAGCTGCTAAATACTGGACCGTGGGCATTACATACTTCAGATATATTAGCATTAGTTTTATTGTACTGTGTACTAGAAACATTAAGCACATAAAGCACAATTTAACACACAAATTAAATCCCTGAATATTTTTTTAATTCACCTTGCTCGCTCAAACTCCCAAACCTCCAGTATACTCCAGTCTTAAAGAAAGTCTTAAGGAGTCAACATTTCCAGCTTTATCTTCCCACGACTGAAGCGCTGCTTGTCTCGACTTTCATTATCTGTCTTGTAGCTCACCGGCCTTCTGGGAGCCAGAATCATGATTATCATTAATAGGGCTGGCGGTTTTATTGTCGCCTCATTATAGCAACAAGAGGCTGGAAAGCCTTCGCTGTTCATGTGTCATCTTCATTTTGTCGGCTCTGTCCTGGCAGGAACTGACGCACGAAGTCTGGGTGCACTTTAATAAGAACAGCCTCCAGCTCTGGGATGAGATTCCCAGAACAATCTCCTGCAAGAAAAAGAAACACTTTTTGGGGGGAGGGCTGGGATTGTTCAAGGGCAGCATTTTCATTTTTGGAATTTTACCATCTCAACAACTCTCCCTCTGCAGGACTGGGAACTTTATTTTCATGGCGATACATTCCACTTCCCAAAACAGGAGGTCATATCCCACAGGGTGATGTCATTTTAGACTTTTTGTTTCCCTTCCAGTGGCCCCTTATGTAAGTCGGTGCTGAACCAACAAGTGTACTGAAAGAAAATATGGGAAAAATCTAAGATATCCTTCTTTTAATAATTAATTTGCAGGTATGCAGTCATAAATCACACACTGACACTGTGGCCTGTCCACAAACGTATTCATTCATAAGTCAATAAAAAGAATCTGTGAACTCGTGTGTGTTGGGGCGTTTGTGTTATTTATGATTGCACTAAAAGAATGAACTTATTTACTGTATCAGTATTTTGTATCGTCAGACAGATGATTGTAGCAAATGTATGTCTGCATGTTTGTTCCTGAACCACTTCTACATGACTAGAATAGTCTTGATGAAAGTTTTTGGGAGATGCACCTGTGGTATTAATGTGAACGTCCTAGTTGACTTTCTTCTTGAGTCACATTCCCAAGAAAATCTGACCTCTGACCTCAATCGAGGTCACTGAGATTCAAATTTGTGCGAGGTTTTTAGCAGATTCATCTATGATATCGATTTGAAGCTCATACATTGCCTCAATGTCGAGTTATCGCGTTCACAAACACGGGCGACCCCATCAGCCTTTTACAGCTGAGAGGTAAAATCTGCTAAACTGGAGAAAAATCATTTTATCAGTTTCCACTTTTAGATAATATTAAGATATTAAGCATCAGTCCTAATGAAAATGAGAACGGGAAGTAGAAATGCTGAAGGAGTACTTGAGTCCATTGAACAGGCCTGTGGGTGTACTTCAGATGATGGAGGTTAGCAAGCCCTTTACTAACTGATGAATTAATGGCATAAATGTCTGTACCAGATATCACAATCCAATTCATTCTCAACCTAGTTTCCAATGCTGCCACTCTAAGGCATCTGAACAAAGTGCCACTGATGCTTCAGTGGTATCAAACTACAGAGGTCTGTATTTAGAGAGCCTGGAGCGAGGTTTGTCAGCCATTTGGGTTCTTTGGTATTACACTTTTCACTTACTGATTGAATGTATTTTTCCTCACCTTATACTTTGACACTAAAGAATGAAACTGCACTTAAACGTCACTTTTTTGTACGGACGTTGCAAAGACCTTTCTCAGGATTAGCTAAACTGATATCAATGGCCCCGGGAAACATCTTAGTGTTTGTATTCTGTTGACTTTTTCCCTATGACCTGCATATTTCCAATCCTGAATGAAATGAGTTAACAAACACCTGTAAATATTGATATTTTTCCATCGTCCTGTACTATGCATCATGGCTATTGAAACTGCCTGAACTAGATTGGTAAAAATAAGCAGCATAACAAAGCTTCCTCACACAGACTTCATCTGGGTGGGCCCAAGTATCTGTGCTGACTGTTTTTGCCCATCCAAAGGAATGACTTTGATTTACTGGAGGACAGTCGCCTTATTCTAGCCCCACAGTCTGGCCCTGCCCTGTTTTGTGTTTCCCCAGCAGCTGGTGCACCAGTCTCTGTTGTTGCTCTCCAGGGCGATCCTCGTCCCGTGTTGGGATGGAATCCAATTCCACCATCTTGGACTGCAGCTGCTTAATGAATTTTTTTAATGCTCCAGAGATCAGTAGCGAGCTGCAGGGCCACTCTGAAGTCTGCAGCAGGCAAGTTTATCAAGACTACAGCAGAACATGGATGGCTCAGGCCGTCCTCCATGTGTAAACACGGTAACACGTATCCAGACACTTGGACACACCTGCATGGGAATGCCCTGCCCCTCCCACACACACTGCTGACAAAACACAATCAAATGCTGTGGGAAACACAGACTCATGCCTGCATTATTATTCAGATCGTCGTCAGAGCACGTTTAGCCTCAGATTTAAACAGGAGCTGGAGTTGTTGAGCTGAAAGAAAAGGTTTATAGTTAATGCTCATTTATGCAGTTCTGCAGACGCTGGTCTGTTCTGGTGAAGGTGACGTTCTCGATTAACTGGCCGATCTGCGATCCTACCCAAACAAAGAAATACATACAAATACAAGAAGAGAGCTTCCTCCAAAGGGTGACCAGCATTTAGTCCAAAGGTACCAGTTCGGGTGGATGGGCGTCTGACCAGGATGTCTAATTAACACATTTCACGTGAGGTGTTTAGGCAGAGCCAGGAGATGATAGACCAATGTTGGACTGTACTTCCACTGGGGAAACTTCGGCATCTCCCCAGAAGAGCTGAACAACATAGACAGGATAAGGCAAGGGCTTAATCCATCATATAGAACTTGTTCGGTGCAATGTGGCTTTTCTGTAGTTGAAATGTTTATTTGTTTTTAGAATGGGAAAATTGCATAACATGTGATATGTCCTTTTTTGAAATATGCAATAAACTACAATTTGGAATCAAATCCACATTTCCACTAAACCTGTTGAGTTGAGCTGCATCAACACTGAGAATGCTTACCTAATGCGCCGGCTGTTACATATAACGAACCATAAATCATCTCGGCCTTTTGCAAATGCAACAAGCAACCCTTGGCAGTCTTGGTTGTTCAAATATTTTTGCTTTGGATGGCAAATGATTATTTTAGTTGACCAAGGTAAGTAAGAGGGATTTGTACATCATGAAAAGCCTTCTTTTAATGCATAACTCTAAGTTACAAAGTAGTGCACATCCTGCACCTGCAGGTCCTTGAATGGCCACTTGATGATGGCTCCAAAGGCTGGTCAGTCCTCGCAGAACCCCGTGTTAAAATGTCCAAAGTGAAACTATACAAGACTAAACAAGAATACGTGTCACATAAAGTTGTTTCACTGAATCTTGCACGCTGCAGACTGATGCTGTCTGCTAAGCATTGCTGCATCTAATTCACAGAAATGAACTCCTCTGTTGGGTTTAGTTTTTAATTATCTAGAAAAAAATGAACTGTCCAGAATTATGGGTTACAGCTCCAGAGGGTGAAATTGTATTATTGTATCTGTACGTTTGCACAAACCCTTAAATTCAAAGTTATTTTAGAAGTCTTGCCACCTGGAATGAAACTACTACCATTGTTTTTAGATACATTTCTTATAAAAATGTTTGTTCACTTCATGTCAAATATGGTTTATAAAACCTGAGTTTTCTCTCACTGGATATTTTTAATTCTTACATATTTGAATTTAGGATCCTTTGTGTGATGTGTTGTAACACTATATGATGTCTGATACAGTCTATGAATGCAGCTTGCCAAACGAGCTAGCATTAGCTTGAATAGCATTTAGTGCTCTTGCACAAATATCGTCACTTCGGACTCCAAAAAAACTTGTAACACAAAAATGTTGAATATTTGGCTCCATCAGGAGATTTTGTTAATCAGTAGGTGACTTCACTGAATCATATATATTTAGTCAATGGTTTAACAAAAACGAGTACTTCTTTGACATCAGTTTTTTAGTGTTCAGGAGCAGGCACGTGCTGAGGAAGGGGCGGAGGGGGCTTGAGCTCCTGCCCCTTTCCTCTTGGGTGCCCAGCGTGCCCTTTGCCAACTGCATGTGGATGTGCACGTGGAGCCCTGCCTATGACCCTCAATAGTTACATTTGACTATTATTATTCACAATTTTGTTAAATAAAAGGATCTGGCTTGCATCAGTCACATGATGACAAAACCAATACTGGCCATTGACAGCAGAGCGTGCTGGTTACGAGCCGCCTGAGCGGTGAGTGGAATATAAAACAAATTGAATCATCATAAATCAAATAATTTATATTTATTATTTTTGTTCTTATTGGTTTATTATTATAGCACTACGAATAACAAATAAGGGATCAGCACCATGATACAGTATTCTGGGGAAGGTATAAAATGTCACTCTGTGTGTTTATGTCTATAGATCTTATTTAATTTTTACTCAAGTATAAAAAAATAATAAAAATAAAATAAAAAAATAAACATTGTTATAGAACCAATGTTTTGGTTCTATAACATTTTTCTATCTTTCCTTTATTATTGATCAGGTGAAAGAGTTGTTAAGTGTGGATAATTAAATAACAGTTTAATGCAAAATCAAATGTTGCCGTGTTCTCAGATGGACAGTAAGTAGAGCGCGATGGAGAAGATGAGGAGATGAAGGAGGAAGAGGAGAGGCAGGGTCACAGGCAGAGCCCAGTTTATTAAACTATTTCACAGTTGTTTTTAATCTGTTACCTCATGGTTCCAGGCGATCACCAGTCTTTACATTTTATTATTATCTCATAACACTTCTTTAATCAGCTACCGTCTCTCCTATGGACTTTTTACTGTGTACAGTGTCAGATCAACACAGCCCGGCCCTCCAGCACTACCAGCAGCAGGAGCCTGTACCCATCAGTTTGCGTTACATTGTCCCCACCTGATGACAGTGACATAGGGGGTGTCCAAATTTAGAGGCTGCACGCTCCTGACGCCGCATTTGTAGGTCGATTACGTAACAGCGACGCAACTGTCAAAATTCGTAGACTCCTCCAAAAGCGGCCGACAAATGTGTCCTTCATTTACCCGAATTTGAAGCATGGGTCAGGTGTATCCTTCGTGGCCCAACCTATCCCAGAATTCATAGTGCGGCCCAGCTGATTCCTGTTTCCAACAATGGCGGCTGCTGCTTAGTTGTAATATTGCTCTTATTACTCTTTTCAATACTTTATTAATTAAATTAATATTCATAATTTTTAATAATAATATAAAAATACTTTTCAAACATGGCAATGGGGGAGAAGCACGGCTAAAAAGTTTTGAAATATTACTCTTTCTGGGTCACAAAATAAACCTTTAAAAAATATTTTTAGGCAAGAATGTAGCTGTGTAAACTTCAAATATCTGCTCGGTTTATCAGGACATCACATATTAGCTAAAGTGCTCCGGTGTTTTCAGAGACGTGTTACCCAGCAGCGCCACAGCTGAGCGGGAGGTCGAGGCTCACTAGAGCTCCCAGCACATCGTTTACAGACCCCCGCGGTCTTTGGCTACTCAGGTCAAACATGAAATTTAAGTCACTTAGATAACTTAAAAATGTGGTTTGGCTTCTTTCAGTGTTTTAATTTTTTGCTGAGATGAAAGGTATAGTTTTCACACAGCTTAAAAAACATCAAATGCAAAGATGATTAAACAGAAGTGTGAGAAGATCGAGAATTTACTCCAGTGTCCTGTTATAATTTATGGGGCGAGGAGGAGACGGCTGAGTTTATTAAACCCCGCCGAAACACCAGGTGAAGCAAATCTGAAGGCTAGATTTTTCACAGCTGTTCACTTCCGGGCCTTCAGAGGACCCGACCCACGTAGACCGCGAAGGCCGGGTCCTCAGGAGGATGCAGCCTCTGAATTTGGACACCCCCATAGTACGATGCGATTCGGTGACTGTGGGTTGTTGTTCATCCTGGTTCTATGTGCCCCTTTTAAACTTTAGGCACCCGCCCCTTCAAACATCTCTGCACGGCCCTGTTCGGGACTCCTTTAGACTTTGAATTACTCCTCAATGTGTCAAACAGACGCTATGAGACTGTAGCAAAATGCTTTCAGCTTGTTTCAGGTGACAGGTGTGCCGTCTCACATGAGACTGTTACTCTTACACAAACTTAATGTCTTTCCAGAACACAGTTCTGATGGTTGACGATTAAAAGAACTTGACAGGTGGCCATGGGCATCTATTATTTACAGTCTATGGTATAACATGAGTTAATTAATAACTTGGATTTCGTCACCGCACTTATTCGACTTTATAATTAAGTTGTGAGAAATGTAGCCTTAAAAATGAGGAACAAACACAGCTTCTTCTCTTTCTGTGGCAGGAGTGACACCTGCATGTGATTGGATTTCAGGACGTTTTTTGTAACGCATAAACTCTGCAGTCACATCGCTCGCTCGGTCTGGCCAACTGAACAAAGTGAGCAGCGGCGTCGATCGCTACACACCGCGGCTCCGTGTGTGCATGTGTGTGTTGTGGGCCAATAGTCACTCAGTTACACAACTGCTTTCAGTTTCCGAGCCCTGCCTGCTCGCCTGGTGGCTCCCCGCCCACCGCTGCTCTCTGCTGCCTGCCTGCCTCTCCGCTGGGCGGACTGGGGCAGTCTGAGCCCACCAGTTCCGTGTTTCTCTGCTTAACCAGTACACGGAGAAGACCGTACCGGAGGACCGGACAGCGTCACGGTGGACATTCCTGTCCAGCAGCGGCATCCGTAACTCCGGGGACGACGGGAAAGTGAGCGCGGAGGTGAGGAATGTCTTACTGCTGCTTATTATTTGTGCGCGGACGGAGAATCCATCAGCCGCCGTCGGTCGCGTTACGTTTCAGCCAAACTTTGACGCTGCTGGCTGTCCCTCCTCCCCCCTGCTCCCCCCTCTCTCTCCACTAACGCAAAGTGCGTCGCGTGCACACATGCGGGGATCGCGGTATGTTCACGCAAACGTGTGCGTGGCGCTCCTCGTTTAAAGGCCGTGACACGAAGCGCCGCAACTTTTATCGTCGCTGCGATCCTCGCACGAATGTCCGCGCACGCGCACCGTGCGTGGTGTGCGCATTCGCCGAGCAGAAGCTGCGGCGGGGCTCGCGCAGGCGCTCGCGCGTGCGTCTTACGTCCCGCGGTGTCGCTGTAATGTGCGCGTGTCGTCCATTGATGTTGTTTTGACAATCTCATCGTTAAGGCGCGTCACGGTCTACGTCACGTAGACCGTGACGCGCCTTAACGATGAGATAAGCAGATTCTGTGTGTGAATAAATAACGCCCGTGCGCGTCGGTGTGCGCGTGCGTATGCTCCTAATCTCGTTGGGGGGATTTGTAAGCTGCGCACTTGAGATTTTTCTAGCAAAAAGCGAGACGCGCTGATGAACGCGGAGTGGAGAACGCGCCGTTTCATCCGTGGACTTTGTCCGTGCGGTGAGTGGGCTCCCTCAGTTCAGCACTGCACGCACACCTGACGTACACGCAGCACCTGAGCGTGCAGCTCGTGTGTCCTGGTTCCAAACTGAAGGAAGTGGCGCGTGAGGGTAAAGTGCACCCTGATGAAGAGGAGGAAGAGTCACCGTCCTTCTAAACGTCTTTCAGTCGTTTCCGTTTGCAGTTCGTACCCCGCAGCACAGCCCGTGTGTTATACCCTGTGATACAGCCAGGTGCGTGCAGGTGGTGGGCTCCCAAAGTTCGCACTCAAACTCTCACGGCCTTCGTCTGTGAGCCAAAGGTGAGATGGGCTCAGGTATCAGTGTGGTCAGTAAGCTGCATCCATAACATCCATGCTTGTGCACAAATATCGTATAATGAAATGGTAAATGGACTGGTTGTGATATCACGCTTTTCTACTCTGAGCGCTCGTGCCTTCACACATTCACACAAGCACTTTTTCCATGCTGTTTCTACGTGCTTCCTATCTAACATTCACATGCATTCATACTCTGATGAATCGGAGAGCAACATGGGGTTAGCCCGAGGATATTTGGCACGCAGACTGGGATCCAACTGGAAATCAAACTACCAACCTTGTGGTTAGTAGGTGACCTGCTCTGCCACCTGGGTTACAGCCACTCGACAGAGCACTCAGTCACGATAACAAAACCAGCTATTTCATGCTGAGCAGTTCCCAGTCGCACTGCCAGACTCAGCGGGGAGTTGTTGGGGTGAGGGAGTCTCAGCGACGCTCTATCGGATACCGAGTGGGAGTGTTTCAGTACGAGGTTAGCTCATTCTCTTTGAGCAGCTTTTTGCAGTGTGGGCGGTGCTCACGGTCCAGGTGAGGCGAGGCAGGTTCTGCTGGATTGTTGTTGTTGAATTGAAACCGAGCACTGTAAAACACCCACAAAAAAGGAGTCAGTGATGTGTCTGATCAGCATTTGCTTTCAAGCCACATTCATACGCCACATACCTGCTGTAAAACCTCTAAACTGACCCTCCCCCCCCTTCATCGAGGCGTGTCTGAACTCAACATCACGATCATCTGATCATCGTTTGAGCACTGACAGTTATTACGTATCAGGTGAATTTATAGCAAACGTCACAGTAAGAACAAGAGCGAGATGCTGGATATAGTAAATATCTACAGCCTCGCCGCACAAGCAAAGCAAACAGCTTATGCTGTAATTTGTATGATAATTATTGTTTAATCGTATCCTGTTATCATAGTAATGGACAGGCTGTCACGTGTTTAACGAAGGGAATGAATCAGACGTGAAGATGCTGATTAATTTCACATCCAGATAGATTTACCGGCTATTTACAGTAATCACAGCACTGACACCCATCACTTATTTACAAAAGGGGCTATCCGCAGCAAACATGAAACTTCAGAGCGGGTTTTGTGGTGACACCACACCGCGGTGATTAATATGTAGCTCGGTGTCTGTATTTGAAGCAGGCAAGCCAAAATTCATCCAGATCCATCAAAATGGGGATGGAATGGGGGCAAGTTGGAGAGGTTAGCTATTCATAGTCGGGGTAGTGCAGGAGAAATGGATGCATGTAGGTCAGAGCTGTCCTGCAGGGTGAATGATCACGTCACTGTTAGTTAATAATAATCACATTCATTATCGAGTGTGCAAATACAAGATGGCAGCTAAACTAGAAGTTTGTGCTTTTCCAGTAAAGTCCCATGCTTGCATTGTAGCCAAACAGTCCTGCTATCGTTAGCTTTCTCATTTGGATATGCAAATAGGAACAAAATCCATCAAACGAGCTGGATGTCAACCTATCCTCAACTGTAGACGTGGTTTGGAAATGACTGGATATTGCTGACTGTCCCTCTTTCAGTCTACTGACCTAAAATAGTTTGTAATATAGAAAAAGCCACGTAGAGGCCAGCAGGTCACTCGGTGTGCACAGGAGAAGCAACAGAAAACAGGAAACATTGATTAAAGATCCAGATGAAGCAGAAGGGCTCCACTCCACGCTCTGTGGGCGTTTGAAAAACGGCACCACGTGAGCCTCATTGAAGGCTGGCCAGGCCAGAGAAGAGGAGGGGCCCGAGTCAGAGTTAGTCATTAGGATAGCTTTCAGCTCGTCAGATCCGAGCATCATCGGCGGTGACCCCAACCCGAGCCCTAACCCTAACCCTGGATTTTCCCGTGGATAGCAAGCTTTGGGAACAACTTGAGAATGGTTACATCCTATTGCACAGGGTTATGATCATCGCCAGTGATGACCTACACTTCAGAGGGTTGTAGCAACAGAAGAAAGATGAAACATTTCAAGGTTCAGGGTTAGCGGTAGGTTCACGTGTGGGAATACTTAAATTACTGCTTATCGTCATATCTGTATGTACCCAAGGGTTATAACACTGATTTATAAACTTATAAGAAACTGTGACTTAATCATGTTTTTCACCACATTCTGAGTCACACGTCCCGTCAACAGTCAACACAAAACAGGCTTACTCTGCTCCACGCTCAGCCCTAATAGAGTGGGGCTGGTGTCATGTATGGGGAACGTCACCTGATAACAACAGTCACATTTTCTATAGAAGGAAGTGAAAACAAATGATGGTTGTTTCTCAAATGTCAGGTGTCGTTTATGTCATATGTCAAAGTTAATGAGCATTGTAAAGTCTCAATACCAAATGAGGCAGACAGAGGGAACAAAAAAAGAAAAGTGCAAACAGAGCCTCTGGTGAAGGGCCAAAAACCACTTACACATGGTTAACTGGAGCAGTCATGGCTTTAATGTGGTAGAACTGTATGTGGTGACCTGTTGTCAAGTGAACACAGCCATCAAATAGAAAAGAGGAACTCTGTTTTTCCTTTTGAATTTCTTCAAAACACAGGATCACATATAAGGTTAGACCAAACCATAACCCTTTGATGGGTGAGAATCCGACTGGTTACATTCACAGCTAGGAACCGTGTGTAAAATAACTGCAGGCTGATTTAAAGGCTAGCAGCTAGCTTTTGTGTTTGTGCAGGTTCTCAGTCATCCAGGTCTTAGGTAGTCTTGAGCGCTTGAACTGAAGATGAGGCGGCATCGCTTCTCTTTGGTTTGTGAAGATGGCCGGACTCTTGGACGAGAGACAGAACGTCTTCACAAACCAAAAAGAAGTCCGGATGCCTTCATTTCCACTGCTTTAGATATCTATATTGTTTTTCATCTCGTGGGAAAGTATGTCATGTAGCTTATTTTAATCTCGTCCTTATTTTGTTTAGAACCTTTGAAGTTGTCTGTTAAAGTCAAACTCTTTCCTATACGATGTAAATGGGGGGAGATCTGTGGAAAATGTACGGCACTAAAACTGTTCGTCTTCTTTTAAGCCGTCCTAAAGTAAATCCACAGTTTCTGATCAAAGCTGCGCTGTCCCATCTGCTGCAGGACTGCAGGTCGTTGAAGTCTCTGAAGGTCCTTCTTCACGATTCTGACTGCACAATCGGGCTCGCTGTCCTTCTCCAGATTGAATTTGCAGGATTTAAAAAAAGGTACCTAAAACTTTTGCACAGCACTGTTTTCAAATTCATGAACATATTTCCCCCCAAACTTAATGTTGATTTTTGATTTTCTTTAGGTAACTTCATTATGACTTAGAGGGTCATTACGCGCTCCTGTGTCAAGGGTAAAGGCCACAGCGGCATCACCATGATGTTGAGTGAGGTGATGAGGCGGAAGACTGAATTCTCTGCAGCTCACATGTGAAGCTTCGTGGATTAAAAAGGTCTCTTTACCAGAGTCAGTGAGGAGGACGTGACGCCGGCTCGGTGGAGACTTTTGTGCCTGAAACAGGATTGCATAATCTGGACGAGCGTTTTCTATTTTCTGTTAATTTGTACTAATATGGTTCATTGAACATGGAATAAAACATCAGTTGCCGTTATTCCTAAAGAAGTGCTGACTGCAAAATTCAAGAATGGAGCAGGATTTCACACAGTAGGATCTCACATCTCATATCACTTGTGGATGGTGTAGGTGCCTCGTAGGTACTACCCTGGACATGGTGGATATTCCAACTGTTTACACACATTTCATCTACAGCATCTGGAGTGCAGCAGGCAGTGTTTGT
Source organism: Hemichromis elongatus (assembly GCA_015108515.1). Classification (NCBI taxonomy): domain Eukaryota; kingdom Metazoa; phylum Chordata; class Actinopteri; order Cichliformes; family Cichlidae; genus Hemichromis; species Hemichromis elongatus. The sequence continues at coordinate 39,488 of VUQR01036522.1, forward strand.
CTGTAACTGGAAACTTTTCTCGCTGTTGTGAATGGACGTCTGAGCCTTCTACAGCTAGAAGGGGATATTTTCCATCTTCGGTTTGGTGTCTTTGCTGCACTGTTGGCAAAAACAGGGAAAACCCTCCTAACATGTCCGGTACAGGAAGGAAGCACCTGGTCAGAGACTTTAACCATTTCATCACCTGCTACCTGTGTCGAGGTTACCTGATTAAACCGACCACAGTCACCGAGTGCCTGCACACATGTGAGTAAAAAGAACACACACAAAAAACACACGGCGGTGACGGTAACGGTGAAAATCCATCGAGGTAATGGGACCGAACCCAGTCCGATCCAAGGTTACACGTGACCCTGACCAAACTGTGAGCCCTGAGGTCTATCACAGCCGTTGGGAAGTTTTTATTTCACCACTCTTTAAAGTGTAGCTGCTGTGAATGACAGCACAGCGCTCTGAAATGAAGAAAAGTCCAGGAGATGTTCAAGCTGTTGATCAGCCTTGGTGTCAGAAATAATTCATAAGTAAGTCACCACTGATGTGAACAAATGCTCCCAGGTACAAGTGTTGAATGGACTTAGAGCAGAGACTCCTACAGACAGCTAGAAGCTTCAAACACAGTGTCACTTCCTGCTGTTCCTGTTTTTCAAACCCACAATTACAGCCACGATTGTTCCAGTGAACTTTCCCAGACTATTTGAAGCGGATGTTAAAGTGTGAGGCAGATGATCCGTCGGGACCGATATCGGTGCTAAAATCCAGACAAAGTCTGAAGTTCAAACTGCAGCCTGTAAACTTATCGAACAGTTTTTTCATAGAGATTCAGAGGCTTCCTCTTTTTCTACGTGAGACTGGTTTGGGCGGTTTGAGAGGGTGCAGCAGATCGTGACAACCTGGTAATCACCAGTGACTTAGCAAGCTGAAATACCAGCTCGAAACAAAGCAAGCTAACAGGCTGCCAAAAACACCTCAATGATGAAACAAACCGACGGTTTCACAGATGAACACTTTATTTCTCTGCCTCTCTCTCTCTTTCATTCTGAATGACTTTAGAAAAGGCGGCTTTAACTGCTTGAACCTGGAGAAGCTCATTTTGAATCTATTTCTTTTGCAGTCTGTAAGAGCTGTATCGTGCAGCACTTTGAGGAGAGCAATGACTGTCCTAAATGTGGCATTCAGGTCCATGAGACCAACCCACTGGAGATGCTCAGGTAACTTTGGCAACAACATGTTTTTCTTCTCTCACTTTATCTGTTTTGTTATTCCCGTCATTGGCATGTTGGGCACCCCTGGGCTCTCTTTGTGTTTCTTGTTTCATCTTGAAAGAGCTGCAAAGCTTTCTAAATGACAGTTTTAGGAGTTTCATTCTTCTCTGAAGTATTATCCCCTCTATACCAAACTTCTTGTGCTGCCGTTATTCGATTGCCCTTTTCGTCTTTTTGCTTTTGTGTGTATTTCAACACCTCGAGCTACTGATTTTCTCTCTTCTATTCTCTCCTTTGGATACTTTTATTCCTGCTTGACCTCACCTGACCGCTCCCTCCACCTCCACCATTTAACTTCTGTGGCCTACTTTAATTTCTTCTCTTCCCCCGATGCATCATCCCCTCCACCTTCTCACTGTCATATTCTCAGGTTAGACAACACCCTGGAGGAGATCATTTTCAAGCTGGTGCCCGGACTCAGAGAAAGTGAGTTTGCCAGATGGTTTCATCAATCTGTCGCCTCAGTTTGCAGTCGGTGTTAAATTATGTGACTATTCATGGGAGGTCGGGAAAAGAATTTACACCACTCAAATCACATAAATCATTGGAAGACTTAGACCTGCAACCGGTTTTAATGAAATGCACAAACTGCCTCCAGCATGCACTCTAGCAAACATGTTGCTGCGTCTCGGTGGATTAAGAGCAGTTTAAAAAAGAAAAGAGTTACAGCAAACCATCAGAAATGCTTCCAAAAGATTAAAACGGTCATTTTTCAGAATTTAATTTGCAGCACGAGTTATCGCTGTCACTGTTTAGACATATCTCACATACTTTTTTCCCCTCTCTGTTTGGTTTTGCTCTAATACTCATTCTCTTTAGTCTGTAAACGTGTTTATTTCTGCTGTAAAGTTGGACATTTTTGACCTAGACGTCGGTGAAGGTTCACTTTTGCAGCCGGTCGCAAGTGGACATTAAAAGAAGTTGAGTTTTTTGGAGACAGCCACTCGTTGGTATTCCTGTGCTCAGTAAAGTCTCAGTAATTTAGTTCCGGTAAAGCTCTAGTAATGGTCCAGATCACCTGGTAACCAACAACAGTCTCAGGTTGACCAAACATAGCCAAGCTTCTAGCAGGTTTTTAGTTGTATCCAGTCACCGTCTATGAGGAAAGTGTCCAAACACCTTTATGGCTGCTAGGGCTCCTCCATAAAAGCCAGGACCCACGCTAGACCCTACTGACAGCTCCTGCCTAACAACAGGTCCTGAATACTGTTCTACACTCACTAACCTTTGATCCTCGTTTAAGACTGAAGCGTGTTGCTGCTGACATCAGTAAAAGATTCATTTGTTAGCATCACATTATTTCTAGAGAGGTGGAAGCTCAAACATTTAAAACTAAAGAAGATGAACAGCCTTCTGCCAGCGGGAAGCCAAGTCAACATGTCTAACTAAAGCGGTGATGGCACTATAATTTTATTGCTCCATAACTTCACCTCAGCTGATAGAGGACTCTGGCAGCAGAAAGATGGGAGAAACGGGAGCTCTCGCCTCGCTCGGACAAACGGTGTAAAAGTCTGCGTCCTATGAATCCTCTCGTATGGTCAACAGAGACTGTGGGCACTAGACGAGGTTTTTGGTTTTTATTTATCATGTAAGTGGTGATGGCGCAGGCATGGCATTGCTGTCCACACTGAATAATTATGAGCTTTAGTTTATGATACAATTCTGTGCGGATGGTGAGCTACCATCTAGGTGTTAACAGATTCTGAGTAAGAATCTCCAGAGGTCACAAAGAGCATCGAGACCAGTTAACCTGCTCCCTCGGGGAGAGCGCAGATCTGGATCTGCTGGATCTGGATTTAAACCAGAAGCAGCAAAAGTGTGTTTTTGGGCTGGGTAAAAAAATGAAGATGTCATGCTAGATCAAGAGGCCCCAAATGGGCTGTCAAAAAGGGAATAGAAGAAGACCTGCAGGCTTTTTTGAGGAGATATGAATCTGAGTGTGCCTTTAAATTTTTGGCTTACCCCTGTGGTGAGCCTCGAGTACAAAAAGTTTGAAAACTGCTGGTTTGGAAATCCATCCTCTTGTTGGCAGAATTTAAATGAGGTAGTAACACTCGTACCGCGACAGTGACCACGGTCTGGTAGCAGGTGGCCCGGGCTCCACTCCCGGCGTGGGAAAAGCCAGTATAGCGTCTTGTCCTTTATGAAGGGTGTTTGTCATGTTAGACTACGCTTTAATTGAGTGATAAAATGGCCCTCTGAGGCTGAAAGCTCACTTTAATTATAGCAGTTATGAGCATATCGCAGCAGGGCTCGGTTTGATGTGTCCAAGAGAAACACGGAGACAAAAATAAATATATTTGCAGCTTTTCTTCATTCTAGCAGCTTCAACATTGGTGCGCGTGGCTCATTTTCTCTTACGGCAGCATATTGACCTTTTTCACAGCATGTCAGAGCATGCATAGAAAAGAGGCCGCATTGTTTTTTGGAGGTCCTTGTATGACTGGAATGGCTGTAATAACCAATCCATTGTTAATGTTATTAATTACACCCGCTTTTCCTGCTATTAAAGGCCAAACTGCCTGCTAGGGAAAGCTTTTGTTGTGTGATTAAAATTGCTTTGTAAGCCGAGTTAAACTCCTTCAGTGAATCAGTGTAATGTAAAACAAAAGTCCATAATACTGGAGAAATGTTGCAGACTCATAAACAGCATCGACAGGATTTCAGTAACAGCATGAGGATCACCCATCGTCCTCTGATGGATGCGGTCTACTTCATCCTCCTTTTATTTTATTTTATTTTCCTGTGAATTAGAAGAAGAACAGCAAGAGCTCGAGTTCTGGAAGAAGAACCAGCCCAAAGAAAATGGCCAAGGTAAGCTGGAGCTGATGTAACTAAGTAACAGTAACACTATCATACGGCCCACGGCTACGGCTGTGATTACCCTCTAATTAAATGGATTTTCAGTGTATTTAATTTAAATTTTGAATGCAGTTGTATTTACCTCTACATATTTGAAGGTAGGCACGTTAGAAAAAGGAGGTAACAGATTTTTTTTTTATTTTTACATCCTTATTTTATGAAATATTCAACATTACTTAAATTAACTTACAGTATAATTATTTCCTTTTTTATATAAAAACCTGGCTTTTTGCCCCCTTGTGCTGTACCTACCTGTAAGTGTTTGTAGGTAAATAAAGTTTCGTTGTCATTTCAAATAGAGTTTTATGAAATGACAGCCACCCTCGGTCGCGGGCCGTGTTACAGCGTGTTACCGATTTTTCACCTCGTGTGTTAGAGTGGGTGGGGATGACTGAAATAGGAACACTGTCGTATGCAGTGTAAAGATTTTGCCATGTAGGGGGACGGGCGGCTGCATCGCCTCTCACACCTTTTCTTTAAAACTGGCAGAAAGGGAAAAGAAAAACCCGAGCTATGCCATGGCTGTGGAGGAAGGAAGCTAGCTGTGGTTGTTGCATCTGACTCAGAACGTCAGCCGGCTTGCTTTCACTATTAGAGAAGAAGCTCCGTAGAGAAGGGGGAGTTTTTATCAGGTTTTGATACATCAGCAGGGAGTTTTCTTGTCAGACTTTGAACCCCCCCCTTCACCACATTTTTCAGTGCAAACAGAGCTTGTGTTTACACACACACTGACCAATGCCCCGGTGTATCAGGTTCAAGTTAAAGAGAAACAATGTAACAAGTAATAATACCCGGAATAGAGGAAACAGATTAAAGGTCAGACTTGAATATTGTTGTTGATCGTCTGTAACGTTGAGGCCGGCCCAGACTTTTGGGATGCAGCTTATCCACAACATACGTCCTTGTCCTGCCTGTAGAAAACCTGAGGTGTCCACGGCTCGGGGTCCCCGACGCTGGAGGCGACGCTGGTGATGGTGGAGGCAATGAGGCGGACGGTGGCGGCGATGACGACTACCACAGGAGTGACCCACAGATCGCAATCTGCCTGGACTGCTTACGTAACACAGGACAGTCGGGGGAGAGCACGGTCACGGTGTGTGTTATTTTTAATTCAGTGTTTAATTCAAAAGAATGAAATACTTGTACATGCATGTATTTCCTCGTTTTGGTTTTCTCCATGAGGCCTTCCATCCTTTGCTGCTGTATTGGTTGGTAATTGTTTCCAAACTTCACGGGTGGTTGGTGCATAATCCCCTGTAAAGATGTAATTGTGTTTTCATGTCTTTTCCTTTAAAACCTGCAAATTTGCCTCATTAAATCACTGTTTAAGAGTTTTTTTCTCATCCAATTAGGATTTGATGAAGAGGTTCATCCGCTGCTCCAGTAGAGTCACCGTGGGAACAATTAAGAAGTTTCTCAGTCTTAAACTAAAGCTGCCGAGTTCCTACGAGGTATGGAGCACACGCTGTCCTCCTGTTTTCATTCATGCAAATATTGGTATCATCATTCAAAGGCTTGTTTTTCTCTACCTAACTACAAAAATTCAAAGTTGTCTTTGGGATCAATGTTGATCGGTAGGATTCCCTTTGTGGGGCCTGATTGGTGGACGGTGAGCAGTGATGGTCATAAAGCTCAGCAACTCTGCCCCATAAAAGGCAAAAATCATACTTGATTTGAGTTTGACTGGTCTCCCCTTCAGGGTCATCTCCCCACCCCCTGGGACTGGGCACCTGGAGGAGCGCTGAAGGTTGCAGGACCTTCAGTGCTCCTCCAGGTGTCCCATTCTGACCACCTGCACTCCAGTCTCTGAGCTTTCACCTTAGATTTCAAACAGAGAGCAAAGAAATGTTACAGTGGCAAACTGGCACTTTTAGAGGCTATTTTGGCTCCATGGAAAAAAGAAATGACATCATGTTTTCTTTTTGCTTTTGGATATTCTCAGGGGTCCCTGACTTCATAATGTAATGACGTTACTTTGTTCACTACTTCGGGAGGGCTGACTAGAGCGTAGGGAAGTCTTTATCTAAAGGAATCTTTAAGGAGATATCGGTTTTAAATGTACCTCACATTATTACTTTGTTTAAACGGTCTTCACACATTTTCACCACAAAGATGACTAGGGTCCACTCTTTGGATCTGTGGTACATGGAATCATGGGCGCCTTCTTCTCAGCCCACTGTAATTCAAAGAAATGATGAAATGCGGTGCTTTCCAGCCACATCACACTTCTCTTTCACTTAAGAACAACTACAGTTCAGGTGTTGTCACACATTCAGGGTTTGAAGTCTCGTCAGAGCCCGACTGTCTCTGACGAGGATCTGCTGGAGGTCTCTTCCTGTTAAAAAGGGAGTTTTCCTTCCCACTGTCACCAAAGCTCTCGCTGATTGTTGAGGTTTTCTCTGTATTATTGTAGGGCTTACCTGAAAATGCAGTGCAGGCACAAAAGGTAAAGTTGGCGACATGCTGAAATTTCACTGTATAAAAAGGAAAAGTATTCATGTATTTGGTAGCATAACTCTGACTTGCTTAACCAACAGCTGTACTGTGTTACATATTAAGTGCCAGATGCTTGAGTATTCAGTTCAACATAATGAAGATTTAGTGGAATGTATTAAAATAGCAGAGAAACAGCATGTGGTCAAATATAAAGAGAAACTCTGACCAGGTTAACGGTTTCTACACAGCCAGATGCTCATTAATATTCCATGCAAGCTATTGCTATCATCTACCAGCTTTAGCAAAGGAGTAAGAAACTGTTAGCTTCCACTTTTGGAGCAGACCGAGCTAAAAGTGGTATCACACACTCGCACACTTTCATTCACACACTCACATATTCAGAGAAGCCTCCCACTCACCACCGCAGTGAACTTCCCCTCTCCTTTCATCTCTTGTTTTCGTTCGTCACCTTCTCCGTCTGGGAGGTTTTGGCGTTGACTGCGACTGCTTCGTTACAAGCTGTTTGTGTTTGTTTTGGACTTGTGTCCTCCTTACATGTCTTTCTTCTTGTGTTTGCAGCTGGATGTTCTCTGTAATGGAGAGATCATGGGCAGAGATCACACTCTCGAGTTCATCTACATGACCCGATGGAGGCTACATGGAGAGAATGTAAGGCTGTCGCATTCGCTTCCTGTTCGTGTGCAAGTGTAGCTGTGTCGCTGCAGGAAATGTTTGTGTGCATGTGTGTGTCTGTGTATGTTATGCGTTCGTGCCCTGGTTGAATGACTTTCATGTTCCGTGTGAATTGCTTTTCTATTCATAGAATGCTTCAGATTGTGAAAACTTCAGACTTATTGAAACATACATTTATGGTGTTAGTACAAAATGCTGATATTGAAAGGACGCCCGTCTTCAAAGAATGACTTAGCTCTCGTGTAACATTTCCACTTTTCATCTTTACCTCGGTTTGCTAAACTTGAACCGCGTCCATCTCCTCCTACAGGCTCGGGTTTACTCTACATCCTGTTTGGTTGTTGTTAAGGTCACATTGCAGAGTGAAGTCACTCTTATCTGCATGTTTAACAGATGCTCAGCAATGAGAGTCGAAACAGGAAAAGCATTACTGATGTTAAAAGAGATTCTGTGCACCACATTTATTTTGTGCATGAGCGAGTACATTTCCTCTTACATTGAGCTTGTTTTGTATCTCCAGTAGGAGGCAGTGTCGTTCTGACCTCTCTGGGGTCAGGGCTGATGGTATTTTGACTGACAGCCATGCCAAGATGCAGCTCTCATAACAGAAGGCATGCAAAATAACATGACATGTGTAATGAGTAGATAATGCAATGTCGATAATATAGCTAACATGTTAGCTAATGTTAACTATGTTATCGACATTGCATTATCTGCTTTCTGAAATTTGGCTAAAAGCCATAATTCACTCATATAATAAACGCTGGATTGATTTGATGGTGTTAGATGTTAACAGCACAGTGTCAAAGGAAAAGCTCTGCTTTAGAGTCGATTTGGGGTTCTGCGTCGTTCCCAGGTGGATATTGGTGTAGCCAAACCTGATCTAATGTTTTACACAAAGGCAAAAAGGAATAAAAGGTTTGTGATGTGTGGTCATTGAGGATCGTTATGTTCTTTGTTGCCAAGACTTGGAAACCAAATAAAACCAAAATGTATACAGTACTGTGGCAGGTAAAGAAAAGTGCTGTAAACAAAAATGGAAGTGTTAATTATTTATTTACATCAGTCAATAAAATGCAGAGAAATGTGAATCAAATCCATCTCTGGTGTGACCAGCCTTTGCCTTCTAGCTACACCTACACACAGTTTTTGAAGGAACTCGGCTGGTTGGTTGATCCAAACATCTCAGAGAACTAAGCACAGATCTTCCTCACATCCTTCTGTCTCTTCATGTAATCAGACACACTCGATGATCAGAGCTCTGAGCACCATCACTTCACTACTTCTTGTTCTTCTTTACACTGATGAGAGTTCTCAGTGACTTCGGCTGTGTTTGGGCTCGTTGTCCTGCTGCTGAGAACATTTGGGGCCAATAAATAATCATATTTCTGAAAGCGTTCTTTGTTTACTGCATTTTTTCCACACCTGCCTAAAACCTCTGCACAGTTCTGTATGTACAAACATTTTATATTCACCGTGTGTGTCTGTGTGTGTGAGAGAGAGAGAGAATATATCCCTTCACCAAACTGCATAAATGTAACTTTATACGGTGCAAATAACAACAACAGTGATCCCAGAGAAAATGCCAACAATCAGAAGACCTCCTACCACTAAAACTCAATTTTAAATTAACGTACTGTAGGAACCACAACTAAGCCAGCAGTCAGAGAGTGAAGACCTCTATTGGGGCGATACTGTACCATGAGGTGCTTATGATAATTACTGTTAAAGATCATGTATATGCAGAGAGTGAGTGCAGGGAAGCCAGCTCTCTCCCTTTACAGTTAGAGTCCCTACATGATGAATCCCATTCTTGGCTTCCTGACACAGCCCTGGTCAGTTATCCAGGTCTGGGCCCGGCACCAGAAGAACACTCCTTTGTGCTCCCATATACTATATGTTTATCATTTCATTATAATGATTAAATCAGAGCTATAGGAGAGCATTTACAGGCCAAATGGGACGTTCTGTCACTCCAGGAAAACACAGATCTCACAAACGCATCGTTTTCTGATGACTGCTCGTTTTGTTAGCAGAGAACGAGCATTATGGATCACACATGAATCAACAGCAACAAAACAGAGGGAAAAAAACGAACACCTTTTCTATTTGAACTCAAAATCACCTCTTAAGGAGAGCAAGATTAACGTGACAGTAAAACCAAACTAAGCTCACATTTCTCCACGACGCGACGTTTTTGTTGCGGTGAGCCTCGGCCCACAGCTCACCTACTGATGCTTTCCAAAGAGATTTATTCATTTCGTGATCTTAAATCCCTGACTATCTCCTTTTTAGCTTCATTGAGCATTAAAATCCGCCCACTAATGCCTTCTGAAAGAAATTATGAAAGCAAGGTTGTCCCCTTGTTTGTCATGGAGTTTAAAACTATACGAGATTCAAAGTCGGTTCCATCCGCGCAGACGAGACGAGAAGATTGCCGGACGACAGATGCAGGGTTACGTTTGGTTTATATTCTGCGTTGTTCCTTTAGATTTTTTCATCATGCACTTATTTTCAGACTCAGAGGCATCCCAGGACAAACACAGCACTCGTGATCAGACACACATCAGACCTCTGTGACCGTTCATCACAGTCAGCCAGCTTCAAAGTTAAGCCCTGCTCTGGGTTCTCTGCACACTTTTTGAAATCAAATTTTATGCTTGTTAAGTCCTTTAAAACAAAGAAAACTTCATGCAAATGCACTTCAAACACTAAAACATTCTTCTAAGAATAAACATTAACAGCACGCGGCCCAGAAGCAACAGAGAAAACAAGGCCTGATAATCTTCTTTAATCACCACAATCATACCCACATATTTAATAGACATGGACGACTGGGTGAGGAATGATCTACTGTCAAACACAACCGTAAGGGCAAAATAATGATAGCAAAACTCATTTCTTCCTATTAGTTATGTAATTAATGTCGTCTACACTTTGATACACCCTGCAGCTTTTATCCCAAATAAAATCCACATCCTTACTTAAGGCTTCCTTTTTTTTTTTTTTTTTTAAACATTCTTTTTTTTTTTTCTTTTTTTTTCAGAAA
>VUQR01036522.1:52290-63505 GCA_015108515.1 Hemichromis elongatus
CTTCCGTCAGACACACCCAGCCCTTTAAACAGGCACCACAGCTTTAGAGGGGCAACATGGGTGGGATCGCGCCATAGGAATAATGGAGACAGGATGGAGCATCAGAAGGGTTGCCAGAGTAATAAGCTTTGATCCCAACATAGAAAAGCTGCGCAGTCTCAGTGCATTTCCTATCTCTTCACGTCTACGTGTTTGTTTACATGCACTGCTGCCTAAAGCTTCAGACAGGACAGACTGCCTGGGAGATGTGATGGGCTCACCTTGACCTCAGTCCTGAGTGTAGGTGGGGTGGAGTGCGCGCACGTCTGCCTCACAGGAATCTCTGCTTGTCTGTGGATGTTTCTGTAAGGCTGTCCAACATCAGCTGCAGGTCTCAAGTTCAAAGCATAACAGTGCAGACGTCTTTAGTGCCTCGAGCTCACGTTAAGCTGGTTCAGCTGACACAAACAACTAGAAACTGAACTAAAAGATTCTTAAATGAATCTTAATCGTCTGTTTCCTCTTTATTTAATATTTACACCTGTTTTCTTTAACGACACCACTCTAACAGTCTCTAGCAGTAATTATTAGCCTCCGTGCTGTGGCTGCACCTGTGCGGACTGAACCATTTGGGTGATAAGCAGTGAGGTGCAGGAAAGACTGAGTTCACGCTCAGGGCATGGTAGACTGAAAACCTAAAAAAAATTTCTAAAGGTTTTAGTGTAAACTACAGATGTAAACTAGGCTTACAGTAATAGGACTACTGTATGTAGAGGCTGTACACACAGGTGAATTTTCCCCTCCTTCCCAGCAGCCTGAGCCCTTGGATAGCTTAGCTGCTCATTGGTGGATTTTAATCCACACTGGAAATGAATAAGTAAAATCTTTGCCTGATGAAATAATATTTTATCATTGTTTCTGTCCAACAGTCTGACCTTTACAACAACAACAATAACAAGGCTTTAAAGGCAGGACGTGATTTACAGTGAGTGTAAGAGGCCCGGTGTAACAAAACCTTGGATTAGTTTGAACAGTGAATCATGCAAAGCTACTCTAGCAGAGTCCAAGAATACAAATCTGGAGCTGTAAACTGACAGAACATTTCCCACTCAGTACACATTACAGCGTTCTGTGCCTGAGCCTGACAGCACGTAGGCAGGACGCTCTCCCATAAAGAACGTAGGAAGCGCAACAGGCGAGACAAACACGAGCGCGGCCTCAGCTGGTGTTTAGTGTTTCGCTCTTTGGCTCGGCTGTCGTGTGGGTGGTATTTAAGGCGATAACTGATTATTTCTTGGAACGCTGACTGTTGATGTGCTTTCAGTTTCTCGGCATCTATGGCTCTCGTGTGACTCGTTGGAATCACTGAGCATTAAAAGAGCATCATGTAATCTGACCTCTGTCAGCCTGCTGAATGCCAGAAATGTCAGCTGCTGGTGCAGAAATCAGAGTTTTTGGCACTGATAAACACAGCTGTCAGACACGCTGAGCTGAGTTCACGATGCTGGACACCAAATCTGTAGTCATTTGACACTTTATATAAGCCGCGACATTTTGCCAGTTTAAAACTTCAAATAAAAGGACTGAAAATCAGTTGAAGATAAACTAAACTAAGAGACATCACACAAAAGCGTCTGTTACTTTTGAATCTGCTGCCACGGTTTCAGATCCACAAAGGAAGCTGAAATGAAAGGACTGCACTTTCATTTAGTTTTAGGTTTTTTTCGTGGGATTTTCTTGGTCTGGGTTCAACAGATTTTAATGCTACATCAACCGCGTGCTTCCAACTTTGTGTCTGAACCTTTCCTGTTTTAATATGACAGTGCTCTCATGCACAAAGCCAGATCCATATGAACCTCAGCTCATCCGACACCTTTACTCATCCGGAGTGAAATTCTGACCGAGAGCCAGACGTATTACACAACATCGGTGGTGCGTCTCACTGATGCTCTTTGGGCTGGCTGGGAGTGAAATCTGTGCCGCTAGATTCCAAAACCTGGTGGAAAAGCCTGAAAATAGAAAAGTGGAAACGGTTACAGCTGCACACTAAAGCCCGGTTTGGATACATAAAATGTTCAGGTGTAGATACTCTAGGCACTGCAATGTATGACGATAGGAAAATGGCATTTTTACTAAACCATGGCTGACTTTAACAGCTTTTTATCCGATTTCTTCCTTACTTTTGAGTTGCCACAGTCGCGATGTTTATACTTCTTTCTCTTCGTCTGTCCTTCTTTCAGCATCTAGGACAGCTTTCACATTCAAAGCACACATTTTCACATTTCTCTTACTTATTTGGAGGGAAAATGACAAATTGAATAATTATGAACGTAGCTTTTAGAGCTAGACAAAGATCACCTGAACTGCAAAGTCCAAAATCACAAAAATTAAATTTAATGAGACTCTATAATTTTGGTGAATTCTAACTTTCAGGGGCAAATTTTTAATATTTATCAGTGTCACTCAAATCAAAAGACAATCAAAGTCAAACTGTAATCAGCGCAGAAAAGTTTTAAAGTTAATCCAGAGCGGATTGGAGGAGAGAAAGGATTAGTCTGCGGCATGACGGAGTCACAACAACAGCCTGATGAAGAGGGATGGATGATGTAGGCGATAAACGGGCGCACAGATTGAAAACAGAGTTTGTCCGGCTTGATGGATACGTTTCTCATTTGAAGGGGCAAATTAAAGAGTCACAAAGACAAGACCTGAAAGATAAAATGAGTTTACGTAGAAAAAAATAAATTAATCAGCTCCCTGCTCAACAAAAGCTCAGCGATAAACAGGCTGAAGATGACGTCTAAAGAGCCATGCCGTTGGTTTGAAAGGTTAAAATGACTGCTGTGCTCTTTATGGCCTGATTTGGGTAAAAGGTGAACGTGGATGCTGAAACTGAAACAGTCCATCAACAGAGACATGTTTTAATATTAAACTAATGACTGTAGTTGATATGTAAAAAGGCTTTGAGTGGTTCATTAGCATGCATCTATAAATGCAGTCCATTTAAAGCCTGGAAGGAACTCTAGCTGTCCCATCATCAGTGATCCGGTAGATCTGATCCGGTCTGCTTATTTCAGCTGCTCCGTTTAGGCGTCGCCCTCACAGATCACCTGCCTCCATCTCAGCCTCCTCTGTCACGCCAACCCTCCCTCGCCACATCTGTGACTCGTCTCTGCGCTCTTCCTCTTTTTCTTCTGCATATTCCATTATTTTATCTATTGCTTTGACGCAGTCTCAAGGCATGAAAGACACGTTTCCCCTCTATGGCCACGGTGCTTTTAAAAGGTTTAAGAGCAACAAATGAGCAAATATAAGTACATCATTCAAATAATAAAGCGCACTTACTAAACTTATAATTTACATGGTCCGTTAATATTTTAGGACTTTTGCAACTATAAACTAACTCTGAACCTGCACTGCACAGTACCGTGGTCCACAACATCTTCCAGCTATGGTACATCCAGAGGTTCTTGTTCAGGTTCTTGAGGTGATGTCACTGTCACATGACTGGCCTCGGGTGATTAGTGTGTTCTCGTTAACTTTGTACTTTTGTTTTTCCCCATTTTTACGCTCAAGTTCTGCTTAAAACGACTATGAAAAGCTCCTTTTAATATTTTACAATATATGAGTGGTAGCGTAAATGGATGGATGTATACTCAGAAGTGAATTATCTTTAAGTTGCTTAAATTGCCTGACAGCACCAAGAAGGTCACTAATGGAGAGAAATGTGTAACAATATTAAATTATTATATACGATAAAAGGTGGAGGATAGAAAAAAAGAAAGCCCTACTTTTCCTTTAAATTAATTTTACACCAATAACAACTTTGAGTTTCTTCTGCTTTATTGGTATTTTTATCTATATTAAATAGTCATCTATAAACGACGTGCTGCTGATGTTTCACATTAAAAGGATGCTTTTAATGTGCCAACACAGAGCCAACATACTCTTTGAAGTGGAGCGATTTGATTGGAGATTAAGTATCTGAATTTCAGGAGCAGGACCTCGCCTCCAAACACGTTCCTTCCTGTTCTCATCTATACACGTCCCCCCACTTCTACAAGCTGTTCAGTCTCGTTTACCTGCGCGCTGTCAAACCTGAAATGAGGACGTGGGCGACTGCTTTCTTTCACCGTACCAATGCATTACAGCAAATGCAAAAATGAAGTTTGATTAAATTCGGTGACTCTTGATGGGATGGTGCATAACAACGAGACCACCTTGGACTGAGATCTGGCAACTTGAGGAAGCCCAGAGGATGAGAAGGTGTCCGAGCACGCTGATGTGGAGGCGAATAGTCTACACTTTGTGACAGAACGTCACATCTCAGACCTTGAAGATCAGACCAGTCCTGCTTTTCCAAAGCAGCCTGAGGTAATAATCCAGGAGGAGGTGAGAGAATTCGGTTACTCAGCTCAGTGAGCTCTGACAGTGCGCACCCAAACACACCCGTGGCTGCAGGCGCTCACACATGTTGTTAAAGTGCCGTGATTACTGATAGGGACCACCTTTAACAGCATTTATTGTTTCTGTATATCTTTATCGATCTCTCACGTCATTTTGGATGAATTTTTGTGGCTGTTGCATCTGCACATTTCTCACCACAACATTTCAGTCAGGTTTGTTGATTTGATGATCTCCACTGATCCAGAAGTCTTGTCGCTTTCTCACAAGCAACTTTGTAAACCAAATGCATTTCCCACGTTCATTTAAGAGACAAGAGGAGTTCTCCTGGAAACTCTTCGACACTTCTTCAGTCCTTTTCTAATTGTGCTGTTATGAACATTAACACCCAACATGCTACCTGAGGCCTGTAGATGTTAGGAAGTACAGGTAAAGGACCCGAATGCAGTCTTGGGGGGGCAGAACGGATTGAATGAGATGAAAACCAGTTTATACAAAGTGGTTACAAAGAAAAGAGAAAAATCTACAGGGACATGAAGGCAGGAGGATCTCAGACGAAGACAAAGGCAAAACTCAATCCAAGTGACAGGAGAATCATAACTACCAAAATAAAACAGGATCTCAACTCATATTTGTACTGAAGGAAACACTGCAGACTACTTGCTGCTGTGACTCTTTAGTGTCACACAAACACAACAGGGCTGGGGCCATGACAGCAGAGTGTGAGATAGAGCTCCAGCATGTTTTTAAAGTTTCTTTGAGCACTGCGCGGTTTGACCTTGGGTGTGAATTAGCCGGGACACCGATGGCATGATTGGCAGCTGTCTTGAATGTTTTCCACATGTCAGTAATCTTTCTTGCTGTGGAATGATGGACTTGAAATTGTTTCCAAATGGCCTTAAAACCGTGTTCAGAGTGAGAGACAGCAACAGCTGATTCTCTGACATCATTTTGTTAACACACACCTGAATGGTCCAGACCAACAACCAGCCCAAACTCGGCTGTTTGTAAAGGTGTTCTTAAAGTCAGTGAATGAGGTGCATTTGATTATTAGCACTTGGCTGCTGCTTACACCCTCAGTTTCTAAGAAAGCAGAGTGTGTTGTATGTCCTATGAAACACACTCCTGTATATGACGAAAAGAATTGTCATCAATATCGATTCAGGCTCGACAATTTCTTACTGAAAAATGATAAAAACAAACAGGTGAATATCGAACTCGAGGTAATAAATATATCCTTTCACAGAAACACTGATACAGCGCGGTGTGGAGTCCCCTGTGGTCAGATTAAGCTGTGAATTCACAGATGCTGTGTAATTTTCATCCAATTATCCAGGTGCTAATTAACAACAATGACAGCTCAGTGCCAGCTCCATTCAGGTAAATAAAAGTGCATCAGCTGCGCTGTTTTTGTCACTGCGGCTCATTTGGCGTCAGTTAATGTGAATGTTGCGCACATCTCATTGTTCACTTAATCACAGCGGACTGCTCGCGGAGAAGTCCAAGTCACCACGAGGAGATGGATGACAAACTAAAGGAAAAACCCGAATCATTGACCCCCATGAGGGGACGCGGTGTTTCTGTTAGGTTGTCAGGGACATTTGGTGGCGGGACTTTGACCCGTTTGTCCCAAATCGGTACAGAACTGTTCAGAGTTATCACCGGGATCCTTAATGTAACCTTTCTGACCAGATGGTGGTGGTCTCTCTCAGGGTGACATTGCCAATCCTTTGGGGCTTTGTGGGCTCAAGAGCAGGAAAAGGATATGAATCACATGCTCAGGCAAAAATCACATTCACGTCAACTGTATTATTCGTTATTTAACATGATTATTCATAACCTTATATCATTTTGTATATAATTCAAAGGAAAATGAAAGGCAGTGGTGTTCAGCCTGGACTAGTGGGTGACCTTAAAGTCCCCCCTGCACGGCCTACAGTCGACCATCTGCCGCTACAAGGTTTCTGCAGTGGCAGATGGGGATAGCAAAAGGCACTGTGGCGGCGGACTTAATGTCTCAGGAGACCCACGTGGCAGCCACGTGGCGCACAACCAAAACCCAAACTGAAAAACCAACATCCACCAAATGCACGTTGGGTGAAATGCTGGTGGAATCTGCAGGCAAGAGTCGCAGTGACGACAAGACTCGAGATGCAACATGTCTCTACAACAAAAAAAGCTTCATTAGGTGATTTAATTTCAGGAATACTAATAATGATAGAGAACACAAAACATGGAGGATCGGGGAGCAAACAGAGGGTTACAGCACCAGACAGGCATGATTGTCTTGTTTGAAATGTATCTCTACTGGCATGAGAACAAAACGAGGGATATCTGTTAGAAGAATGGATTGCATTTCTATCTCTTCTATATTTTGATTTGGTGCACGTCAGGTAAATGTCTGACGTCTATAGGATTCACATGACTCGTTCTATTAGGGGGTCCCAGAGATTTACAGTTTTACCGACCAGTGCTGTGCATGTCGTCAGAAATATGTGGCGCTAGCTGTAAAGTGGGCTTCTGCTGTTCTTGTTTCTGCTGCTGGGCTTTTGTGCAAAAGATTGTTCTAAACCTAGATGGCCAAATGTGCTTTGTGAGAATGCATTTTGACCATAACTTAAGAACTTATTGGATAATTTGGTCAAATATTTCACACATATCTAATAAGATGAGAACTGAAGGAGTAATTCTGTCTTCTGCTTCGAAGTTTAAATCATGTCTTCATTGTCTTACTTCAGTGTGACTGTTTCAGCTCTTGAGTTTGTGCATTTACTCATGTGAATTCTGACTGCATCTCAGGTCCACAATGAAATTTTTAATCACATCCTAAACTTTTGTTGCAGTGGTACTAATCCATTCATGTGTGTAGGAGCAACTGATGCTCATCAATCCAGCTGTACACACAGGCCTCTGTGTGCATACAAACTAGGCTGCCCATGAGCAAAATGTCTTAGCCTCATAAATATGGATTTTAAAGAGCGACCCAGTTAAGGTCCATAAGCAGAGGACTGCTGCTACCACAGAAGCTCGTACAGTTGCCCTATTTTCCAAACAGAACAACTTCTGCTCTTGTTGAAAAACATGAATGGTAGAAGGAGGTATGAATGTAAATATTAAAATATATAACTAATATGTAACAGCGTATTTTTTATATTTTATTTTATTTTCCCAATCCAATACAAGTCAGCTTTATTTATAGAACACTTTAAAAACAACACAGTTAACCAAAGTGCTTTTCAGAGATAAAAGTTAAAAACCATACATCACGCAGACAAAGAAATAAATATAATATAAATAAATAAATAAGAATAAAATAAATACATAAATAATATACAAAATATATAACAAATAAAATTAATAGAATAAAAAAATTTATGAAAAATATAATAAAATAAATCAGTATATATAAAATATTAATATAATACTAAAACATGTAAAAATAGACAATAAAACATTCAACGATAATATACCAAAAATAAAATTAACAAAATAAAAAGATTAAGAGTGACCAACAACTGACTACAAGCTGACTCTGGTACTCCTGATGTTCTGAAAACCGTTACAGGAGGGTTTTAAGTTTGCATTCTTTGTCACGGCCAGCAGGGGCTGGACAAAGAAACAGAAACAGAAATACGTTGGCTCCACGAGCCCAGTAAATACGATCCTCATTAGTTTATGGATTCATTTGTTTCAAGCTTATTCTGTTTTTTTCTTTTTCTTTTTTAAAATAAATTTGTCTAAATTAGTGTCCAGAAGGATAAAAACGTGCAGGCCGGCAAAACTTGTGATTCTTCTGAGCGCTTCTGCCACCAGGTGGCGATAACAGTAGTCACAAAAAGACTTCTGTTCCCATAGCAGTCTTTGAGAAAACCACTTTGTGACTTGACTGCTGTCGAAACTTTCCTGCTTAGTTTGTAGAACGTTTGAATTAAGACTTCAAAACACAGGCCCAGTGGGTGACTTCACAGTGGCCACATCCATCGTTTGTAATGTCTATGCTCCCGCCCCCATGATCGCCAGAATTCTCTTAAGATGTAGAAGCAAAATGTCACGCTCCTTTTTGTTCTTCTCCTTCCTCTCACTGCTGAGTATTATTACTCTTATCAGGTGTTCCCTGAGGTCTCTTCTCTTCTGTAACAAAGAGCTTCCTATTGCTGAGTTCTCTGAGTTCTTTTGAATTGTAAATGAGCTTTAACTGCCATAAGTAGCCCAGAGTAGACTCATATGTACGTGGCTGTTATCTGTTGTTGTTGTGGTGACATAGGAAATCTTTGTCAGTAGTTGTTTATTGCTCTTTTTAATTTTTAATGGACGGAAACATCACAGTTGAACACGGTCAGTTTCCAAACACTGTAGTCATTAGGGTCGCTGTAGCGCAGGAGGACGAGCAGGTCATCTACTGATGGAGGGTTAGTGGTTCCATCCCCGGCTCCTCCAGTCTGCATGTCAAGTATTCTTGGGCAAGATACTAACCCCAGGTTGCTCTCTGATGCATCCATCAGAGTGTGAATGTTAGCTTAGAAGCACTAAAAAAGCATAGAAGAAAGTGAATGTGGCATGTTGTATAACACAATATATAAGAAACAGGTCATTACCAGTATATTATTCCCACTTGGCAATTCATAACATTTTAACCAGCACATCTTGTACGTGACAGAAAGGCACCTGAGTTGATCCAAATGATTTCTTTCCACATGAACAAACTGATCAGAGAGAGATGCTGGTAAAGATGCTGAAAGTGTTTCACAGGGTGAACTTCATTCATTGCAGCTCAGTCTGCTTGAACGTTAACTGATGTTCTGAGAAACAATGCACAAAAAGCCAGAGCTGAGACATGTCCATTTTACTTTACTGTTCTGAAACTCTCTGCAGGGGTTCATGGATCACACAGAGACTGCAAGTCCACAACTGACAGCAGTGAACAAACATGGTATTAGAAAATTAAATTTGTTCTTCATGTTGAGCTTTCAAAGAATTGAGAGTCCCTGGAAGAGGAAAAATAAGAGCACCACAAGGGGGGGCAGATTGGTAATTACCACTACTGTCATGCCAGGCCGTTAGGACCCACACTTTAGACACCAGCACTTCTCTGAAGAACTGAATATAAAACAACAGTGATTATGTTTGGAACACTGAGTCAAATTTGATTTAGTCTGCTTTAATTTTCTCCATTAAACCTCCCAGAATGAGGAGGGTTATGCTTTTATAGCTCGGCTTTGGGGCATGAAATGAGATTTTAACCACTAACTACTTTGGTTACTCATTAACACAAAGACAAGGGGCGTCTCCAGAGAGGCATTACTGCTTTTAGCATTAAACGCCAAGTGTGTGTTAGCCAGATTTCTTTTACTTTAAAGAGGTCCTACGTACCTTTACTACCTTTCTGTGTAATTCCAGAGAAGTATGCTGAAAAAAAATCTCTGGGGTTGTCTCGTAGTATCGCACATCACATTTAGAGCATTACAAACACCTCGTGGGAAATACAACCTTTAATAAAATGAAATTAGGCACATTAAAATGCTCCATTTGCAAGCTTTACATGCTTGTTCATGCTAGTGTTAACAGCTGCCCTGACTAGCTGAGATACAGAGTGAAACTCTCAAAATGGTTAAAAATCACAGCTGAATATTACTGCGATCCCTGAAGGATGAGAACAGAGAAGCCCAGAGTATTTCATATTTTAAAGAAACCCAGTAAAAAGAACTAGTTTTATTTTATGAAAGTGCCTTTCAAAGTATTCAAAGGGCTCATCAGTACTGACAATGGTTAAAACAAACAGCAGCTTGCTATTGCCCTGCAGAGGCTTGCCTGTGTGCCTTGGGAGTCTGTGTCAATCATGCATTATTATTGCAACATACATCTGCACAAAAAGTAATGAATTCAGTTTTCATTTAGTCTATTACTGCTTTGTAGGCACTGATTTCCCAAAACAGGGGCAAAAAATAAATGCAAATATAATGATATAAATCCTAATGTCACACACCCTGACTGACGGAGAGGATAACAAAAGCTGACTTTGTGGGAGAAGGTGAATCGCTTTCTTGTGTGGAGCAAAACACAACTACAACCACCACAGCTGACGAGCGACACCTGAAGAAAAGAGAGAAAAAAAACAATCAGTAGAAACTGTCAAGGGTGGAGGGCGTCGATAGCCCTCAGCCCCTCGTTTGTCAGGAGAAGTTTGTGCTAACATGGTGCCAAAAACGCTTAAGAGGCACGTGGAAGCCACTCATGTCTTCTGATGAAAATGTGGCTTACATCACAAGAGTGCTGGATTTGGACCAGTCATCCTTTGGACGTACAAAAGTGTCGATAAGTGAGCCGAGATATGTTCGTACAGACCCGTGCCTTGAGTTTTTGGCTTGAATAAAACAGAAAAAGTAAAATAAAGTAAAGTCAAGGTGACAGCAAGTGAAGTTTTGGATTGGATCAAGTGTCACTTTGAATATGCAGGTTCCCATTTCTCTGTCAATAATGAAAGTTATGTGAAAAAAAAACATTTTCACATGACTGTACACAGTTAAACTGATGGGTGTTTATATTAAAGATGGCTAAATGTTTAGGTCGGTGTAATTCAGCGCGTGTCAAACAAAGCCAATAATGGCCTATATTGGCTTCCCTTCATTGGCTCCCTGTTAAATCTAAAATCATTCCAGTTTGGATTCGGGAGACAGACACTATCTCTACTTTTCAGATTAGACTTCAAACTTTCCTTTTGCTAAATCATATAGTTAGGGCTGGACCAGGTGACCCTGAATCCTCCCTTAGTTATGCTGCAATAGGTGGAGATTCCTTTGATGCATTATTTCTTCTTCAGTCCCCTTTCTCACTC
>VUQR01036522.1:64760-81398 GCA_015108515.1 Hemichromis elongatus
TATATCACATGTTCTCTGAAAGGATGAAAAGTTGATCCATTTTCTTAAGGTTTCTGAGTCACTACTGTATTTGCGTCATGCAGGCAGACGGCCCAGGTTTGAAAAACTGCTGTTCCTTTAATGGCCACTGGAGGCTGCCTTCAAGAATGACTCAATTACCAACTACGCCTATGTTACATCTACATTTGACCTTCAAGCAGAAATGAGCATGTTTATACCTTAAACTAGTCGTATGGGTAGTTAGATAGGAATGTGGCCACTCTGACTGTTAGCTGTCATCACACAGGAAGCGGCTATGATTTTGCCAGGCGTCAACTAGCTGAGCTGGATCTCTCAACAATTTTGTAATTTTTTGTGCTTTTTTTAAATTAAACAATTTGTCAAATAACATGATTTACTAAAATATGTTTGTGCTCAGGTCTTATCAGTGTTGTACCTGTGCCTGTTTATGTGGCTTGTACCTGATACATTATCGCTGAACCCAGTGGTCAGAACACAGCACACGGAAGCTCCTGTTAGCCATCATAGCAACTCAAGTCATGACTGGGGCACAGAAAGGAATTGGCAGGAATAGGTCCTGGTAAACAGAGCAGTGGCCCGAGACTTCAAGACAAGGATCACCAACCTTCACACAACAACAACACTAGAGGCCAACTTCAAGCCAAGAGCACAAGTCATGGTGACTTGTGACAAGTGTGGGAGCTATCAGGAAGATTTTCTTTTTCCCCGCTGCTCTTCTGCATAAATGGTAAATGGCCTGTATTTGTATAGTGCTTTACACTTCAGTCATCCATCCATTCACACACTGGTGATGGCAAGCTACATTGTCGAAAAGTAGCCACAGCTGCCCTGGGGCGCACTGACAGAGCCGAGGCTGCCGGACACTGGCGCCACCGGGCCCTCTGACCACCACCAATAGGCAACGGGTGAAGTGTCTTGCCCAAGGACACGACAACTGAGACTGTTGGAGCTGGGGCTCGAACCGGCAACCTTCTGATTACAAGAGAAACTGCCAACTCTTTGCATAGATGAGATCATTCACAAGACGGGCTACGGATACTGACTACAGAATGGAGCTACCGTCTGCTACGTCCTCTACATGGACAACATCAAGCTACAGCCCTGCCAGTGTTCACCTAGCCTGCTGGGATAATATGCTGGCTGAAGGAGGACATCAGGACAAGGAATCTCCTGACTGTGCATGTGAGGTCCCTGTGGCAATCGTAGCACTCGGTGCAATCACCCCCAAGCTAGACAAGTGCCTCCAGCAGATCCCAGATACAACATCTGAGAAGAGGGCAGTCCTCAGAACAGCAAAGATACCGCGTAGGACCCTCAAGCTCCCAGACCTCAGGTAGAGGACCCGAGCTTGAAGGATAAAGACCGCCAGCAGGGGCGAGAGGAGAATTTCTTTGTTTCAGATCTATGATGTAATTTGATGGTTACATGATGATTTTCTTAGGGTGTTTTTTTTTTTTAAGTTTCCTTTTAAGAAGCAGGGGAAAGGCCAACTGAAATGTTCTTTATTGTTTTTGTGACTGGGAATGTAAACTGTGCTGCAGGGAGGTTTCTGCTGAAGTTGACAAGAGTGAAAGTTTTTAATGAGCGTGGACAGCAGTGCTGGAATAAACACAGTGAAAACAAGCCCGCAGCTCTCAGTGTGTGAAAAACAAGCCACAACAGCCTATTCTTATTTGATTTAGACAAAGGTTCCTGGACATTCAAGCCTATTCAGACGTTGCTATAGCATACTTTTAGAATCTTATAACATTGTGTAATATTTGTATAAAAACGGTTTCCAAAACCACCAGCTTACTTTTACACAGCCAAAGGTGATCACAAAATATCAGATGCAAATTCACCAAATTATCTGACTCTGATCGATATCTGCATGTGTTCATATTCATTTGACCTTAATTTAAATGCTTCTAGAAACACACCCAAGTTGCTGAGGGTACTTTCAGGAACTGTGGTCCTGTTATTCTTGGTTTTGTGTGCATGTGTGTGTGCATGTGTGTGTGCACAGGTGTGTGTGTAGGTGCATGCTTGTGTTTTACACATATTGAGTTTATGCAATATGTATAAATTAAATTGCAATAGCCCGCCCAGCAAACTGCCAGAACTTCTGCTCTATAGAGCTGCTCACATTTACTGATTTAATTAAGTGCGTTTGGTTATCAGCACTTAATTCCTATGGTAGCAGTAAAGGTGTCTTTAGGGACATCTTTGAAATGTGTTGAGGTTTTTCTTACCTAATTTTCAGACATGTGAAGAAGCAGATTATTTCTCCTGATGCATAAAAAGCTTTAACGAGGCTGCACTTCCTAGTTACAGAAATACAAAGAGTATGGTTGCCCCCCTTTAACACACAACATTGGTATCGATGCATGTCATTGATTTTCTGACTAAATTAAATTAGCACCAAAGTTTAATAATGACCACGGGTCCAGCATCCTGTGTCTCACTTTTCTTCTCCACTGAAGCTGCACTTTGTGATTAATGCAGTTTTCTGCAACATTAGCGCTTTAGGGTTGTAACATTAAAAACTACCCAGCTAAGAGAAACTGGCAGAAGCACAGAAACGTTTGATGAAGTACCTCTGTGAAAATGAACTCAGGAAGGCAAAGTGGTAAAAATGTAAATGAATAAATAAATGAAGTCCAATGACTTAGGCGTACAGGAGACTAAATTATCCACCAGCTCTTTCCTTTCCTCTTCTCCTGTCCATTGTTCTGCACTTCTTTCCCCCGCTGCCACTTTACTCTTTCATCCATTTCCTTCCTCATTATTCTGCCAGAGCTGTATCACAGCCTCTTACCCACTGTCCTCTCCACCCTCCCAACTGTCTCTCTGCAGTTAGGGATTATCTCAAGATGGCAGGGGGACTCACTGGGATGTCTGGGCTTTAGGCTCAGAGTCCGGCTGAGAATGAGGAAGTGAAAAAGAGGCAGAGGACACAGAGGACATGAGGATGGACTGGATAATGAAATTGATGCTATAAGAAGAGGAGTGGTCCTAATAGGATGATCAGCGATCTAAAGGAACTAATGATGAGAAATGGTGTTAATTCAATCTGGAGGGAAGGGAGGAGACAAAAAGCCTTCTGCTCTGTCATTCTGGCACTTCCTCCTTCTGTGTGGGCTCTCACGTTGACGCTCAATGGCTGAAAATGACTTTTTCTGTTCAGTATCAAACAACAATGGAAACATTTGAAGGTGACAAACTCAATTGTTTATATTTGCTCCAATTAATAAGACCAATGACGAGCGAATTCGACTTGGTAAGCAATCGTAGTCACACACAGAAGTGTTCAAAACAGATAACGTGATTATGAAATGATCACGTTATCTGTTTTGAACAAAGCAGCAGACATTTTTGGTAATTACACGATGTTTTGTCTTAGTGAGATTTAAACTCTCTCGCACCTTTTTCGAGGTTAAGTAAGTGTAACGCGTATAAACGGGATTTGAACTTGTGACTTGCAGACTGACACAACAGATAAGCGCAGCTTTGGCTTGAAATAATAATGAGCTTACAGTCAAAATCAGACAGGCGAGCGCTGAGGCCTGACCGTCTGGCAAATCCAGCATGCGCTCAGCAGGTTGGGAGGCAGAGGTCAAACCCAGGAGGGATGAAGAAGTGGGGAGCAGCAGACAGACAACAGCCTCAGAGGAACGTGGGGAACATACCGTCAGCAGTTTCATGTTAGACGGGATCTCGCGGAGCTCATCTCCTGTTGTTTTGTATTAACTGAGTAACTTAAAAACCTTGCTTCTCTTTGCCTGCAGCAGTTCTCACTGTTACACTGTGATGAATATTAAGTATATGAAATGCTCAGATACAAATAACAGCACTGGTAGGTTTTTCTGGTGACCTGGGGTTCTCAACATGTGGTCTCCAGGCCCATAGTGTCCATTAGAAGCGTTATGTGGTGCCTGCTGACGTGGCAATGGAAGAATGTAGCTTACTAATGTGTATTTCCATGATCAGCGTCATATATACTGGAATGAGGCCACTCATTGAGCCTCACTGACCCAAGTCACTGAGCTGTCAGTGTCCTCCAAGACATTGGCCAATGTCCAAAGCAGAATAATGAAGGACCTTCAGAAAGCCTGGAGAAACTTGGCTAAAGACCAGTTTGACACCTTGAAAAGACTCAGGACTTTTGCACAGTAAAAACATACAAACAATTGTTAACTTCAGTAATCTCTAATATATTTGAGAAGTTCAGAGGTTGAGAAGTCAGGTTGGGGACTTCTCAGAGCATTTAAATGGGCTTGCTGGGTGATCTTTCAGAATTTTGTTCCTCAGTTTTGGTCAATTGAAGTTTAGAATTTCATTAGTTTGTTACATTACACTGTTTGTTTGGTCACTGCTGGCTGCAACAAAGCCAACACGGTAGCAGCCAATGGTAGCTCTGGCCATTGACTGAATGTGTTCTGTTGAGGTGTGCGCTTCTGTAATTTCATTGTAACGCTGTCATTCATTTATTTTTCATGAAAAAAGTAAAATATCTCCACCTTGGCTCCTGCATCAGCTGGTGGGTGGTCGGCTTGCTGTCTAAACCTAAACTAATATCACGGCACAGCATCTTGCAGACCCACCAGCTCGCTGCAGCTTACTGCAACTTCTGCATGTGTGTCCATTTCACACTTTTTAAGAGGCAAAACATGAAATGGACATGGCGGACCAGCGTGTCTATTACACGCTTCGCCGTGGTACAACACATGGTGAGGGCAGAAGACGCAGCATGAAACTGGCATCGTAGAAAACTCTGATGTGCCAGCAGGCTGTTAACTCAGTTATTCCTGTTGTAAATCACGCCATTTAGGCTTGACTCAGTCTCATGTGGCCCCTCAAAGGACCTTATGTCAGTAGTAAATATGTACACACTTATATGTTTAAAGTATTGTAAGACTATTGCTGTGCCAAAATCACAACACATACAAATAGTATATAAATAATATATTTATGTTTTTTCTTAGTCAGACCTGACAAAACACACGTATGTGCATCTGTCTCCTGAAGATGCTGTGACATGACATCTTTAACATTTGGGATGGGATGTTCAAAATGTAAATTTGACTTAAAGGTCAAAAACACTGACCTCTTATTTATGGGTGGCCTATAAATAGAAGGTCAGCAAAATATGTTTGTGTGTGTTCGGCAAGCGTATGACCTCTCGGCTTACAGCAATATGTGTGTCGCATTGCTGTGATCCTGCTAAGGGATTATGGTAGTACACACAGACAGCCGACAGCCCACCCTGGTAACACACACACGCGCGCACACACACACACACCCACTGCTGTTTTGCTCAATCACATAGCAATAAAAAAACATACTACTTTAATTTCTAAGCTTCTAAGCCTGTGTGTGTGTGTGTGTGTGTGTACAGTAATGTGGAGCTCTTATAAACCCATATTTGTTGAAAGCAAAATATTCTGCTCTGCCTTGAATCCAGACCTTTCACCAACCGAGAGCATTTTAAGCACAAAACCAAAAATAGGACCCAGCGGAGCCAGGACTGCCGAGCAGCTAGCATCGGCAAACAGACATGAACGGGACAACATTCCTTCCCTAAGAGTCCAGCAGCTGCTCTCGTAGGTTCCCAGACTGTTACTAAAAGAAGAGGCGGTGCTACTTGGTGGGAAACACGCTCCTGGCCCAACTCATGAGACATGTTGTTATCGTCAGATTCAAAATGACACTTTTGCAGTTGAAACACTTAATATTTAAAATGTTCTCTTCTTTATATTTTACATTAAATATGGATTTATGGGATTTACAAATGACTTCATTCTGTTAATGTTTACATTTTACGCACAGCTCTGAAGCTGGGTTTGTATTTGCTAACAGCATTTCACTGATGGGTTGTTACTATGTTTAATATTTGTAAAGGATGATAGCTCTACACACACACACACACGCATGCATGCACACACACACACACACACACACAGTGATGTTGCCAATATTATGTTGTGAAGTTATTAAATGCAGTGTCTCACCGTCTCTGAGTATCATTTAAAATGATATTGATTGTAATTAGTTTCTTCGTGGCTCATTCATTTATTTATATTTGGAATAAACTATGCAGCAGTTTATCTCCGTGACAGCAGTCTCCTTTTTCCACGAATGAATGTATAGAAAGAGAGATTTTAAGAGATTTTATTTAAAAAAGAAAGAAAGAAAGAAAAATGTCAGCGAGGCCAGTAAAGATTGTCTACCTGCTGCAGACACAGAGCTCCTTCCTTTGTGACTTTATGCCTTAAGGCAGGTGTTGGTGCACAGACTCTGACTCCCAGAGATAATGAAGCAATTTGCATCACTACGTTCAGGCTATAAACATGATTCCAGCAGCTCAATATTTCAATTATGTTGGCTGGGCATTTGACAAAGTTGAATTAGCTTAAACAAATAACCTTTCAGGTTGGCTTAAATCAAAGTGGAATGGTGCAAAACTCAGCAATTATCTTAGTCAATTAATGTAATCTCAGCATCACAGTCTATGCAGTTATCCAGTAAACATTTTGACCATGAATAACATTGGATGGCGATGTTTTCTGGGCATCACGTCTTTGTTAAAAGATCGTCCCAAAAGCACCGTTGTGCTAATCTCTGTGATGTAATTTCACTGCTGGCTGAATGTATTAAATCCTTGTTAGGCTTTCCAGCATGAGAAAGCTTGTGTAGAAGAATTGTTTTATAATTTTTATCAATGAGAATAAAATCAACCAGGACGTCTTGAGCAAGAAATGAATGAATGGATATACATCTGCAGAAACTCCCCTTTGCCCGACACTTTTTCATCTGAACAGCTTTGGTTTCATGTCTCACTTCACCTCCTGCTTTCGTTTTTCCTGCCCTCTTTTGCTCCTTTTTGTGCCCTCATTTTTACTTGATTACACACATTAGGGAGGGGGGTAATAAAGCATGGGTTAACTGCTTCCCAACATCTCATTTTTAGTAAACCCTTATGCATCTCTTCATGAAATGTGCAGTGTGAGCGGGAAATTGAAGAAAAAGACATGCAGAGAGAAGTTGAGGCATCAAAAATGCAAAATAAAAGCAACTGAATAAGACATCTGACACAGAGCCTTCAATGCTGTTTATGATCTGAGATATAATATTGTCCTTTATTTTTTTAATATTTTTTTTTATTTAAGGCAGTGTGAATTAAATCTGCTGTGAGCTGCTTTGGTTCCAGAAAAGCAAAAAGTTTACATAAAACAAATTATGTGAATTCTAATTGTGAGTTTTCTAGATTAGCCACTTTGTTAGATGGTAATGAAAGGACCTGACGTTTACAATTAAATTATATTTTTGACCAGAGTTCCCTCCATGGCATGCAGGTGTCCAAGGTGGTCAAGCTGCAATAAACCCTGGCTAATGAGCTCTGTCCAGGCTAATTTATTTCTGCCTCCAGAGTCAACCTGGTGCTTCAGAGGAAATTCCAAGTCAGTGGAATGTCGGGGGTCTTGAGAGGAGAGCTGGGGCCTGAATGCAATTAAATTTGAATTTTGGAGAGGTTGAGAAAACTTTCAGTATTGACTTTTTTCTGTTTGAATTAATGAAATTAATTCTAACAAGCTTAAATGAAAACAAACTCCCAACGGAGGAAAATGAACTTAATGCAAGTAGAACCCAGGTGCAGCTTTGACTTTCACGGTTTAATTTGTTTATGTGAAAATATTCTCGAGGGAGTGATTGCATCTGTGGCAAAGCCACGAGGAATCAACAGACCTCTCCCATACAGCCGCCGCTGGCAGCGCCGGCGGGCTCCTGGCTGGATTTTCTTGGCACGGTTTAGGCCAGAGAGGAGCAGCTACACAGGGGAAGAGTCTGCAGGGGTTTATTCTAATCAAACAGCACGATGACTAACACGCTGTCACTTCGGCCGCTGTGGTGGTTTGATGGACAACAGTTGCTCAGTCCTGTTGGTTAGCGAGTCACAGATGTGAGGTAGAGAAAAAAACATAACCAAACACAAAACCTATCTGAGCGATCACATCCGATTCAGCATCTTTGACAAAGCAGCTGGTTTAAAGTGTCGTAAATGTCAATGACTATGGGACATGTCACAGTCAGGCCTAATAAAACACAGCTGTGCATAATTCAATTCAATTTCAATTTATTTATACGGCGCCAAATAACAACAAAAGTCCCCTCAGAGAAAACCCAACAATCATGTGACCCCCTATGAGCAAACACTTTGGCGACAGTGGGAAGGAAGAACAGAGATTAATAACCAGTATGATTCTATGCAGAGAGCTCTATTAACACACAGTGGTTGAAATGTTATGCTGCACTAGGTGTAGGCTGCTGGGGGCTTCCCAGGATGCATTAGGCATTTCTTCTTCACTCACTAACTCGATAGCAAGCTCTCTAATACAACCCAGAGGAGCATAACATTTCACCTCTGTCCGCTCAGATTAGGTCAAAAAACCATTAATGATTCAACGTTAACGGATAAAAAGAGGATGTTGTGATGTGTTGCTTCAAAACCACTTAAACGGCCTGATTGTGGCTCTTTTTCATCAGTCCCTCCCTGCAATAACCTTTTAGAGTAGCTGCCACCTGAATATATTTACAGATTGATTTACTGGTGAGACTCATTAGCTCTTATTTCAGTTAAATAATAGATGAACTCGTGACCTTACAATAGCATCTCTGGGCAAACACTTGTTTAGAGGAAACTGCTCTCAACACAGATGCTTGCAGCTGATAGTTTGTTTTGATTCGTAAATGTCCCCGCTTTGAAACAGCCATCGACACGCATGACATGACTGAGGTCCAGTGACCTTTATGTGCAAAGCAAACATCTGAACCACACCTTTATACTCATGTTTTAGTTTCTACATAATGCAGAAGCTGTTATGTGATGTGTAAGCAAAGGTCTTAAAGGAAATCTTGGCTCTTAATTCAAGATTTGCTTCAGTAAAGCAGGACTTTCCAAAAATCTTGACCTTTTGAAACTGAAACTAGCTCTGCAATAATTTCTCAGATCCACACATTATACTGTAAGAGGTGGCAGCCTGTTTCACAGCACTGGTATTGGATTGCAGCGTTGCAGTGCGCCCTTTAATCCTTTTGCTTTCTTCCCTGTTGAGGTGGAGAAGACAGCTGAATGTGTCACCCGCGTGACCTCGGCAAAACCAAAAATGAAATGGATTTCAGCTTCCTTGGTCCATCCGCCTCTTATCTACACTTCAGCTGAAACATCTCCAGTCTTCTGTTTTATGGGAGTGGTGGATATCAGCGTCAGCGCTGCTTGTGTTTACATGCATCATTTTTTTTACGAGGCAGCACGTAGAGCCCATGAAATAGAGGGGGGAGGGGGAATGAGTCCAGTATTTCAGATAATTGGAGCTCTTCACTGTGGACATTATTACTATAAGGGAACATGGATGATTTAAAGCTGTAGTATTTATGTAAAACTGACTAGACTCCAGCCATTTCAGACCATCTCCAGGCTGGACGTCACAGGGAGCCAGTGAACAGAAGCTACTTAAGGAGAAATACGATCTCTCTTTTTATTCCCTGTCACTTTTGCTGTGATGTTTTCAATGATGTGAAAACTTTGTAGGGGAAACTGCAGAAAAGCCTGCTAATAAGAATTACAAATAAAAGTAACAAATATCTGCTGGTAGGTGAGAGAAGATTTATGTCCTGAACAAAAGTAAACAGAAATGACTCCACGCCACATGTCTTCAATCACTCGATCACTCCAGACTTCACTGAAAACAAAGAGAACTGAACAAGCAGCAAGCCGAGCATCTACTGAACCTCTGCAGCGTGTAACGTGTGGTCATCTGACGACAGCAGAGTCTTTCTCCTCACGGCGTGCTGCGCTGCTCTCTGCAGGGACTGCTGTGCTCTAACTACACTGTGCCACACAGACACACACCATTTGTGATGAAGACTGGAGTGAGGAGGAATATCTGGTGTGTGAAATTGTTATTCAACATCAACAGTACATTTGTCCCGTGACCAAAGATAAGTGTCATGCTGACAGAATGAAACTCTAATTTATATGTAAATCTGTTTCCCATTTTAGTCCTTCTTGCACTTTTAACATTTCGCTTGTATGTGTCACCTAAAAACTTTGATGTTTGGATGACACTTGTAATCCAAATCTGAACCCTGTGGGAAAACCTGCTTAAGGCTGTGCTAATGATTAAATTCTTTTGGTTTTTCTTCTTTAAATCTGTTTAACTTATTCTCCTGTGAAAACTACAACTTTATGACTGTCACTGTGAAATGAATGCTTGCTGCTTACTCTTCAGCGTTTTTCCTGCCTGTAATTATCTCATTATTCAATTAGTCTTTCTAGGAAAAGCGTTGGGATTGGCCCACCTAGTGTCTATGATACGTAATGTTTGGTGTATTCATTGATGTTCTCCTTACTGTATCCCTACAAGTACTATATCTGGCAAAAATGTCAGGTAGTGAAACGTCCCCCTTCTGATCTGATCTCACAATTCTGATGAGCAGAGATAGAAACTTCAAGACAGCGATGTTAGTGCAGGTCAACATTAACAACACCAAAGCTTCTAGAGAAAATTACAGCTGTAAAATATAATAAGACAAATTATGGTTAAAAACTGAACAATGAAGGTTTAGCTGAGAACCAATGGAGTGAAATGTAATCACAGTTCACTGAAACGAGCAGATGCCAGATGTTTAGATGTGTTAGAGGGTCAACCCAGAGGTGCTGGTGATATAGTCGTGCTACCACATTTTAGAGCCCGTGACTTTTACACAAAGGCAGGCACAGATGTCACAGGCTTCACTCACAGACCGTGTAGAGTGGAGAGTAAAGGACCCAAATGCAGACAAACGAAATGTGGAAACGGAGCTTGATTTTAACAAAAATGCCAAAAAACAAAAAATTAACCAGACATGAAAACCAACTAAAAGAGAAAACTGGGAAAATGAATTACATTAAAAGCTTGAAACACCGGGAAATACATGAACATTTGAGACATGGGACATGGGACAGACAACAGTTAATAGACAACAACAGATGGAGACAGAGGACTTAAATACACAGAAGGGTAATGAGGGAAGTGGAAACACACGTGGAACACAGCTGACACAAATAACATGACGCCACAGGGGAAGCAAATCTAAACACACTGAACATGGAACACGAGACTTTCAAAATAAAACATAGTGAGACGCAGCCTGTGACAACATGAGCTTGACAACGCGCAGACATGAAACACATGACAGACTGTGGAGACGAGATGGAACACAAAGAGAAGAACACGGGAACGGGTGAGGGACACAAAACACAGAAATCCACTGAGAGGCCAAAGAAGAGAGAACGTGAGGGAGGGGGAGAGTGTGTTATGAGTCCGTTTGGAATGAATCTAGACATCTACATTTATGTTACTTTCTCATCATGTGTTTGGAAAACACTATCTAAAATGATAAAGGTTTGGTTTAAAGTTAGAGATAAGGTTAGAATTAAGGTAAGGCTCAGGGCTGGAATACACGGCTGGAACATGTGTTACCGCCGGGAGCGTCATTCTATTGGATTCCATCCACAATCCGTCACGTATCACAGAGACGCGGAAGGTTACTTCTGTGTTACCATGAGACGCCTCGGGACGTGACAAATCGTCAGTACGTTACATGTTGGGAATGAGAACGGTCTGGGGGAGGCATGGAATGAACACGAGGAGGGGAACATGGGAACAGAATGGGGAAACAAGACACAAGGACACACACACATAAACACAAACACACAGAGAAGACTCAGGACAAAAACTCCTAATACACAAGAAACTAAACTGATCACAAGTAAACTAAGAGATGTTAAAGGAAGAAGTCAAAACTAACCAGTTAAATTTAAATAATAATGCATAACAGGCACCAAAAAACAAGAAAACTCAGAACTCTGGCTCAAATGACCCATCACCATGACAACAGATGACGACAGCCCATTTAAAAAAAGAAGAGAAAAACTGGAGCAGATTAAAAAATGGCTCATGATGTCTTTTCTTTCCTACATTTTTCTACTTTTATGTATGCATCAGGTCCATTTCTCTAACTATTGTCATTTGCATGATCTGCCTTAGCTGTCTTGTTGCCACGTTCTCTTCCTGTCCTCTTATCGCTCATTATCGTCATGCAACCCAACGTTGGATAATAAACCTGAATATTTCAGCTGTTTAACTATAGTTATAGATTTATATATTCATATTATTATTGTTTAGCATAAAGAAAGAGTTACTATCCTTGTAGTATGAGGGAAAAAGCAGATCCCACATTATTCCTTGCCAGATGGCAGCAGAGTGAACTGGGGTGAGTTTTAGCTGCGTTTTAGGACCCTTAGTGCAGTGATACCAGTGATGCTTGGTGGATTTGTCTCAGTGATGTTCTGGGCAGTTTTAAAGATCTCTTTAATGATTCTGGTTATAGAAGAAGTTTACACAGTTAGTTTTCCTTCCTTTGATTTCGTTGAGATTTACAGGAACCACCCCAGGTTCACTGGTGTGTGTCTCCTGAACCATCCAGTTTGTTTTGTAGTAGTGTGCCAGCTTCACCTGCTCTCACTCACACACAGGACACCACTTATACCTCCACCAAAAAAACTTTGTGGACGTGCCACAGTTTGGCAGCATGTTGACTTTTTTGTTCCCATAAACTGAACATTGCTTGCTTTTGTCTTGTTTTGTTGCCATGGCTACCTTTTTTAGATAGTTGTCCTCGTCTAAAACGTAATGTCAGTGAAGTGTTGTTTGATACACAAAAGGAAGCAGCCCCAGGTATTAAATAACCTCCTAGTGCTTAGAAACCATTATTTCTGTTCAGTTTTGCAGCCAAATGTGTAAACGGACTAAAACACAGACCTAGACAACTCTTTGCTGCATGCCTCTAACCGCTTGTGGAGTGAATTTTCAAATATGAAAAACTTCAACAGAAAAGAAGGAATGCATCACGGTAGGCGCACCACACTCAGTCTGTCCTTTATGCTTTTTGCACATTTTAAGAAATAAAATAATAAATAATCTATAATAAATAAATCTGAAATAGTTGTGCAACAGGTTTTTGCCAAACTCTGTGTCACACAAGTGTTGCTCAAGCAATTAACCCCGAGCTGAAAATAGCCGAGGGGTGTTATCTCAAACAAAGAACTTGAGCATCCCATGAGTGGAAAACATGCTTTTGAGCCTTACAATTACATGAACTGATGATTCGTGCGAATTCTTTGACAGGCCAGCGCTGAGTTGCTCCCTAAAATCAGCCTTCTGAGAATTAACAGGAAGCTGTTGTGGATGGGGTCTTTTACACGTGTTGCATAACTTATTCATGCATATTGCCATTTCCAGCTCAGCAGCTCAGCTCTACTTTCATCCCTTGCTTGACATGCATCCATCATGAAGCCCCGCTTCTTTTCCGTGCAGAGAAACTCAGCGATTTACACTCCATAGGCAGACCTCCCACAGAGAGCTGTGCTTTCCTCCGTGTGATGAGGTTTGACCTGGTGTGCAGGACAGCTGCTCTGCTGAGTCTCATAAGCCTTCGTGTTTGAGATTGAGGTGTTGCATCCTGCAGGACATGCCTGACTTTCCCCATATAGTGAAGTTGGGGTTGCATTATGAGGAATAAAGGAAGTGCTACTTCTCCCCCCGAGTTTCTACTCTTATTTTTCTCTGCACTTTATCTCCATTATCTCCACAGTTTGCCTGTCAAGAGGAAGGAGAAGGAATCTGCTTCTGACTGTGCTGACAAAATGCCTTCAATGCCTCAGATTTTATAAGTCAAAGGTGGTCCCACTTGTTCCCACAGTGACTGCTGGTCTGTTGCCGTCTGCTAAAAATCCCAAACTGTTATTGACAGTGCCAAAAAAGACCCCCCCCCCCCTCCCCCACAGCCCCTCAGGGCTCAACATTACATTTCGGTGGTGCAATAAAAATGATTGAAAAGAGTGTAGACCTATAAGTATGATACCAGCAGCAAATTACAATCAGAAACTACAAAACACACGTGAAGAAAATTAAAAGAACAAGATATGACTGATATGATGAATGAAATAATGAAAATTACTTTATTTACTCCATATTTGAGAAATTCTTTGTTAATGCGCTATTGTTATCATTGCTGTTGGTAATAATAATAGATGAGAGATGAGATTAGGGTAATTGGCAAGGTCTTTATGTTACCCCTGTCCTGCATGTATCTTCCCTCTCATCCTATGACAGCTGGCTTAGTGCTTCAAAATCCTGCTGATTGGATATTGGATAAGCTGAATATGATAGATTTATCCCAGCTTGCATCTTAAATCCTGCTACGATGTCCTGGACCATCTCCGGGGTACCTTTTCACAGCCTGTGGCTTGGGTCCCGTTGGCCGTGGTAGACTCCTGCCTCTAAGGATCTGGTGCCTGTTCTTATGCTGCCATGATAAAAGTCTGTGTTATCCTTCAAGTCGTAAGATTTCTGGACGTCAGCCACTTCCTCTGTCTGCTGATGGTACATCTAACGGAAGGACTTCATGTTTCTTCATGTTTTCTCATCACTGTCCTTCCTGGGGGACCATGTTCCTGATGTATTCGAGGATGATCTCGGTGTAATCCTGGCTCGTGGCTCTGACTAATCTCACCCACATGAATTTTTCTATTATATCGCTTTAATTGTACACCTCTCACTCATCATTTGAGGTAGACTTGTGTAGCAGTGGGGATCTAAGCCTGGGGACCCTTTTTATCTCATGTTTTAACCATAAATTATATTTTCTACAACATAACCAGGAAGAACTGCTGCATAAAACTAACCAAAGTAAATAAATAGAAAACCATTTAAACCAAATAGTGATTGAAAGCGAGCATGGTCAGTAATTTATACAGAACTCCCCCTGTGTAAAAATCAATGACTTTAAGCATATTTTAACTTATACACTGTATGCATGGATTTCAAACTTAAACAATGCTTAAAGTGAACTCAAGCACAGAATGCCATCCATGTGAGGCTAGACGGGCGTCAGCAGTTCGCCATCTGCCTTTTGTGGATGGTGAGGCTCTGTTGGCTTATTTAGAGTGTGACTTCCAGCAACACGAGTGGCTTGCAGCCAAGTGTGACATGGCTGCTGTGAGAGCTGGCACCTCAAAGTCTGAGGCTATGGTTCTATGCCAGAAAACAGGGAGTGCTCCCTCTTTATTTCAGGAGTGAGGCTACCTTGAGTTTGGGAGTCCAAGAATCTTGGTATCTTCTTGGGTTAATGGGAAGGTGGAGTCTGAGTTAAACCGGTGGATTGTTTGAATGATAATTCATCCATCCATCCATTCTCTTCTGCTTATCCTTCTCAGGGTCGTGGGGGGGCTGGAGCCTAGCCCGGCTACCATAGGCTGAGAGGCCGGGTAGACACCGAACAGATCACCAGTCTGTTGCAGGGCCAGCACGTAGTGTATCTGTTAGTAGGTGCAGGTGTTTAACTGGATTATTGTGGTGAAGACAGAGCTGAGTCAAAAATCAAAGCTTTACCAGTCGATCTATGTCCCAATCCTCGGCTTTGGTCATTGAATCTGGATTATGACTAAAAAAGTAAGTCTGTAAATGCACGCAGCTGAAATGGGATTCGTCTCTGGGATCGATGGAGTGGTTTGAGTATCTGATGCCTCCTGGGAACCAACCTTTGGAGGTTTTCCCAGCATGCCCAGCGGTGAGGTGATCCTGTGTTACACCCATAATCCACTATAAAGATTATATATCTCATCTATGCAGAAAACACATGTTAAACATTCTGTTCAGCTTATATCATCAATCAGAAAAAGTACTGAGATTTGTTTAACTAACTCAAACCAGAGCGTTCCATGTGTGGTCAGAGTAAATGCATCTGTTATGATTTCTCTCCTCTGGTAAATCTCAGCTGGGTTTGAAGGTATCAGTAATGTGGACTAGAAACTTTACTGGAAGATCTGGGAACAGCAGGAAAGCGGCAGATATCCAACACTGTCCCAATCCCTGCGCCCGTATGTTTCCCACAGTTTTTTTGTGTTCGGGTCCATCTGGGTCACAGCTCACTCAAACATAAGCATATGAATCTTTCTTTTGCTTGCATCAAACGCCCTCCCCCCTTCATTTTTGCTGTGCTTTACACCTTTCTCATTTACAAAATCCCTTCTCTATTTCCTCTGAATGTTTGATTCCAACAGCTCATGACACAAATATGCTCCTCCATCACCAGCAGAGCCATACATGACTTAGAACTAGGTGATGATGGTAATGGAAATTTTTTATGAAATATAGATCATTGCTCTATAAATTAAAAGCCACGTTCAGTAAGTAAAACTTAAAAAAATCACCCTTCCTGATTGAAATTTCTCTTTAATCCCTGCCTGCTGAATCCTTGTCCCTCAGTCTGTGATCGTGTTTGTCAGCCTCCTCCTGCCTGCACGACAAATGACACCTTCCAGCCCATGTGAGATTGATGACAGCAGCCTTTGAAAATATTGGGGTCTTAATGAAAAGGGAGAACTTTAAAGCGTCTCCTGACAAATTGAATGAGAAAAGAAACAAGTGCTCAGCTTTCCCAGACTGGTGATATCAACCAAAAAAACCTGAGCTGGCATATCGACTGAACACCTTTGATCCATTCGTCAATGCCAAAAACTGTTCTGCTGAGTAA
>VUQR01036525.1:0-27776 GCA_015108515.1 Hemichromis elongatus
TCTGCCTCAGTCTCAGTCTCATACCTCAGACAATTTATAATTTTCTTACTGGGTGAAACAATGTGGAAGGTCTCCTTTTTCTTCTACATTTCTTCCTCTTGCGATTACTCTGTATTAAAAAAATCTGCCAATTTTTATGTACAACTATTTGGAGTCTTCAGTGCTTTGTTTGAATATCTTAGTTAGTGTTGGTTTCACTTTCTGTCTGTTTCCATCAGATGGAATGCAACCGTCCTTTCTATTGTTGAAACTTTTGTAAAAAAAAAAAAAAAATGACTGTTAAACAAAGACTTTGTTCTTAAGATCTAGAAATATTATAAGATGCCAACATTGTTGGCAAATGACTAGCATTCACTCGTAGTTGTTAACTTATTCACGATCTTGACAGTAGTTTATAAGTAGTGTTTGATGAACTGAAACAGCTGTTTTCAGGAATTGTCTTGCTAGTTTTAAAAAGTTCCACAAACTTTCTCTGTTGTCAGTAATATTGCCAGCTACGCAGTTTCTGTGTAGTGATGATGGATCACACTAGGCTTGTTGCAAGCCAGTTCTTGCTGCAAGGTGTTTAATAACTCCAGTTCAATTACAAACATTTGCCTTTGCCATGGCAGATTTCTGTAAAATGTTGTCTTGTTGCACGTGTCCTTTGTGAAAACACCGACAGGCGACAACTCTTCCAATTATATTAATAATTAAAATACAGTGCAGTCTTGGTCACCATGACCAAACACTTTGATCATCAAAGATTTGCCAAAGTTAGTGCACAACAAAAAGTTAACTGAATTTTTTCTCATATTGACATGATTCTACACACTGCAGTGTCAAAAATACAAAGCCGAGCCTTTAATTTGACTAATAAACAAATCAAAATAAACATTAATGCTGGTCGATATCAGTAGAGCGGAGTGCTTTTATCTATCTTCAGTTAGCTACTCAGGAGTTTGAGGTTTGGAAGGTTCAGTGTGAACTTGATTATTTTTTCTCGAGAGAAGGTCGAGTGACTTTAACATCACTTGTGCACTTCAGTGATTGCTTCCCTCTGTATGACTCTCTCACCACTTTCTTTGCAGAGAACAAAGAGGAACTCAGCAGCACAGTCCTTGACGTCAGTGTCAATGTGGGTCATAAGGCGGACTATTTTATTCCTCAGTGTATTGCCCACCTCTGGTCTGTTTATCACATCACGTAGTGGCGGCAGCACCTAAAGCACAACACACACATACACGTGCATATAAGAACAGTCACAATAGCCAAAACGTTCTGAGAGAATCTCTGTAAGATGAAGAACTGACTTTTGACCTGAGGAACTTCCTGGTCTCTCTGTGGATACGGGCACTCTCAGTCAACAAGTTCAGTGATGGAAGAAGAGTCTCCTTCAGCTTGTGACCCTGTGAGACAGACAAGCAAACTTGTCATCATTGAGTGGCACTTTAAGTAATGCCTCTCAAAACAGAAAAAGTATATATTATTTTTAACCCTAAAGCTTCGAGCTCTTCTTGTGAGTCAGGCCACAGAATTTCTTTCTTTCAGTCACTACCCACAGCTTGTGACTATAGCTGAGGGTAGGGACATAGATCGACCCGTAAAGTGAGAGCTTCGCTTTTATACTCAGCTCTCTCTTCACCATGAAGGACCGGAGTGGGCATTACACCTTTTTCTGGCTGAGGAGAAGAAACATAAACTGCGATACAATAACTGGGGTCCGAACAGAAAGAAGCACTGCTGGAGCTGCTCAAGACACACACACACCCACAGATTTCTGCAGAGATCCGCAGGGAGCTGCAGAACTCGGAGTCAAGGGACATTGAAATTTGGCTCCCTGTTACAGTTGAAATGGACTAAGGCAAAGGATGAGGGAGATCACGACGATGATGTTGTCAGTTATAGGAAAGAAGCCAAAATTTGGATTATTAGAGCACATTTTAAACAACAGGTTTGGCTCTCAAATGTAATTATATATACTGTGGATTTGAGGCCAGCAAATGAGACACGCGCAGCCTGGTTTGTAGTAAACATGCCTTCAACAACAAAAAAGCAATTTTTTCATGAATTAATATTAGCTATACTCTAGTGCACCTCACATTTTATTACATATTACCTGTTAAAGGTAATGAACCACCAACAGCATACACTTGTTGTGGCTCGTCTTACCCGGTCAAGTCTTTTCTCCGTGAATTTTAACAGCATGTTCACAGCATCCATGTTGACACCCATATATTCAGTGGAACCTTGCTGCACCTTGGGCATCAATAGCACATCCAAACAATGCAGAGGGAGGTTACCTAGTAAATTCACAGTATGGCTGAAAAAAGAAAGGACAAAGGAATGAAGGGAGTGGCATCACAGGGGAGCAACGACTATATGAATCAAGTAATTACAGAACAGAGAATCAGACTGCTGTAATACCTGTGAAACTCTTCAGTCCGCTCTTCTCCATCAGCATGGCTCATTAGACAGTGTCTCAGTATTGTTCCCAAATGTCTGTACACAGCTGCCTCTTCCTTCACATATACATCAGACACAAGTTGTTCACCAGTTATGAAGAGAACTCTCATCCTATATCTTTATATTTAATTAAAATACTCAAAATGTGAACATAAATACTAAAAAGGGAAAAAAAAGCCTTGATGTATCCATCTAATCATCCAGGCAAGTAAATCTCCAAAGGCTGATTCTGTTCATCTGGATCTACTGTTCTGCTAAACCAGAAAGACTGTCATGAGAAAACTGTGTCACTGCTCAGTGACAAAAATACTTATGAGCCCCTGAAACGAGACACAGGAAGTGGTTAGAGGAAGAGGGTCATAGGTTGTCTGAAGCGGTTTGAACAAGACAATGCTTCTGACCAGTCCTCATACTCAGAGGATGCTAAATCAAGTCTGTATAGTTTATTGAAGATACATAAACAGGGTCTACCTTTAAGACCAATTCCGTGTATGATCAACTCAGTCACCTATAACATCTCTAAGTTTCTGGCTTCTATTCTCAACCTGTTGGTAGGCAGCTCTGAACGTCACATCCAGAACACCTTGGATTTTGTTGAAAAGGTGAGAGATGTCATTATGGAGACAGATGAAACAATGGTCACATATGGTGTTACAGCTCTCTTCACTTGCATCCCAGTCACGAAAGCATTGGAGGTAGTTCGCAAAAGAGTAAAGGATGAACCCAACCTCAGCAACAGGACCACCAGAAACATGGGTGTGCCATGGGTTCCCCAGTTTCACCCATCGTGGCCAATTTGTTCATAGAAGAAATGGAAAAGTGGACTCTGTTACCCTGGAACACCACCACGTCATTGGTTCAGGTATGTGGATGACACCTGAGTAAAAATCAAATCTCAGGACGCACCACAATTCACGGATCACATTAACTCGGTGGACCGACACATCAAATTCACCAGGGAGGATATGAAAAATGGCAGGTTAGCCGTCTTAGACTGTGAGGTTTCCATCAGTAATGGGGGACATCTAAAAGCTGATGTGTACCATAAACCTACACATACGGATCAATATTTAAGGTTTGACTCTCATCATCCACTGGAGCATAAACTGGGCGTCATCAGGACACTACAACATAGAGCCAACACCATCCCCACAGATGCAGCGACCAGGGAAGCAGAAGAACATCACATCAAGAAGGTCCTGAGTAAAGGTGGTTATCCCAGCTGGACATTTGTCAAAGCTGGGAAGGCGTCTAAAGAAAGCTCCAGCTGATCCAGGAGAGAAGGACAGCCGCTGACTAGGCGAAAACCCGTAGTGATCCCGTACGTGTCAGGAGTATCGGAACAGTTGAGACGCATTTTTCTAAACACTGAGTCTCAGTAACTTTTAAACAGCCAAAACTGGTCCACCCCAAGGATCGTGTCCCCCGACACAAACAGAGTAACATGGTGTACAGTGTTAAGTGTCATGAGCATTGGCAGGATTTATACATCGGGGAAACCAAACAACCTCTGGCGAAGCAGGTGGCACAACACAGAAGAGCTACCTCATCATGCCGCAGTCTGTTTACACCTACAGACCAGTGGACACTCTTTCAATGACGAGGATGTACACATCCTGGACAGGGAGGATCGCTGGTTTGAGCGCGGAGTCAAGGGGGCCATTTATGTGAAAAGGGGAAGACCATCTCTGAATGGAGGAGGGGGCCTAGGTTTACATCTTCCACTATCTTACAATGCTGTGATTTCAGCCATTCCCCAACTCTCTGTGAATGATACTCATGGCCATTGATCAGTGGTTGTTGATCAATGGTCATGAGAATTTGCATATTAATGATCAAGACACTGATCTCACAGCCCTTTGTTCCTTCAGTGATGCTAGTTTCAGTCATTATGCAAATGTACTGTTTATAAGATTGGGGAAGCCTACAGTCAGGTGAGACTAAGGAAGTCACTTGGATGAGTAACGAAACGTTTCTCCCACTGAAAACGCCACATCCAGATGAACAGAATCGACTTTTGGGGATAAAAAAAAGTCAAAAAACATGAAGACAGACAAAACCAACAGCTATAAAAACTATAACCAGAATAACATATAAAAGAAGCTATAATATACACAGTGCATAAAACTGTCGAGGGTGACAAACAAAACTGAGATTATTCTTTCATTTTGAAATATGTAAAAGTGACAGGTGCTGCATAGTAGAAAAAAGAGGGGTGGGGGTCATGAGGTTTAAACATTTTGTTTGAGAAAATCAGGGATATTGCCTTCAGTTCAAATGATGGAGAGGCTTAATCTTCAGCCAAATCCAATCTATCGAGGCCCACCAAGGCAGCAAAATGTGCATATGCTGACAAAATGAATACTTAATGGACCTGATGGATGCATGTAGCAATGAATTTACACCATCACTGACTACAAGCCAGTACAACAGGTCTGCAGCAGCAAACCCTTCCTACACAATGCACCGAAAAGGTCTGGGCCCGTCGCTTATCTTGGGTTGACTCTGCCACGAGTATTTCTGATTTCGGAGGCAGAGAGATCGAGTACCTGGGTGCAAAGCATCGAAGGGATCACTGATGCAGGCCTGTTGTACTGGCCTGTAGTCAGTGATGATGTAAATTCATTGCTACATGCGGCGTCTATTTCTCAAGTCCATGAACCCTCTCCATCATTTGGGCTAAAGGGAATGTCCCTGATTTTCTCCAGGGTATGCAACTCCGTAGAGAACCAGAGTTTACGGTTCACATTGATATTGATGATTTTGGGGACAGTCACATCCTCGATCCAATAAATAAGGATTTTTTTTGTTATAAAATTTCTTTCAAATTTACAACATAATGTTTAAATCTTGTGCGTCTCTCCCAATCTCCTTTGCCTCATTACCTCATCAACTTTGCGCCTGTTTATGTCAAACGTGATGTTGAATAGAATTTTCAGTATCTCCATAGCTAGTTCTGTCTGCTGCCGGCTCAGTGGGGGCAGCTCTTCATTTGGGATGCCTTCAAAACCTGCTCTTGCTGTCTCCAGGGTACCCGTGCAGCACAGACCCAGCGTGGCTTCCAAGTGGTTGCCTTGAATTACACACAAGACAGAAGTTATCAAAAGTTTTTTAAGTTAGCTTAATTGTACTTTCTCTTTACAAAATCTGCTTCATCTGGATACTTTTCTGATTATGATTGTTTAAATTTTTTTTTACCTTTTATTACATAAAATGAAAATAAAATGAATGGGTTGTTTAACTTTTGTTGGCTCGAGATCTGACTGCATCTTTTGGGCTGAGGTCCACGTCTCATGTTGTTTTTTTTTCCATATTCATCCATACAACAAAGAAACAAACAAA
Organism: Hemichromis elongatus; assembly: GCA_015108515.1. Classification (NCBI taxonomy): domain Eukaryota; kingdom Metazoa; phylum Chordata; class Actinopteri; order Cichliformes; family Cichlidae; genus Hemichromis; species Hemichromis elongatus. Next base: position 5,788 of record VUQR01036525.1, read on the forward strand.
GCCATATCACCTAGAAGGCTGACACCGTGAAGCTCCTGAGCCAGCTGTGCCCTGACATCTACTCTTAAGGCAGTCAGCAGGAAGGTGAGGCGCAAGTCAAAGAAACGTACCTGGGAAGCAAAAGGGCTTATTTGAAATCAGCTAGTATGCATATGATGCGAACTAATATTCAGTAATAGATATGCTTCAAAAACTACATCTGCCAGCTATAGTACTCCTTTAAAAACACGATAAAGAAACATTTACATTAGAACTGTCACGGTGCTATGTCTCTGACCCAGAGGTCAGCTCCAGTGATTTTGTTTGACACTAACTACAGTGTCCACAACAAATAATTCTACATTTGGAAACTTTCACATTCAAACAGCTATCTGTCTAAGTAAGGGTCATACCTCATGGTTCCAAGTGGGATCGTGACACTGTTTCAATCTCTCGGCCACACCTTTAATCAGCTGCAGATCTGCTGCTACCATCTGACATCAACACAGTGACAGAGATCCATCAGTCTAATTTTATAGATTATCACATTTTATCTGGTTGGTGATAATCTGAGGAATGCTAGGCACAGCAGACTGACCTGTCCTTTCTCATTGTGTAGCAGGATGTTACAGATGGACTTCAGAGCCTCAACAATTACTTCTTGGTCAGGATTTTCTGAAGGAGGGGAAGATTCCTTCAGCACCTTACCGCACAGTCCCGTCTCCTCCTCGTCTCCTCCAGCATGCTCCTCTAGGAAAAGAAAGATTTGCAGTTTTGTTTAGCTTGGTCTGCCAACATATACTCCCTGTTAACTGACAGAGGAAAAAGATTATAAAGTATACAATGTTTAGGGGACAACAAATTGTTTGTTTGTTTTTTGTTGGGGGGTTTTGTACATAATGCATCTAAATAAAATACATCTCAAAAAATAAAATATGACGAAAAAGTTCATTTTTTTTATATTCAATTTAAAAAGCTTTCATAGTGGCAGCTGGGATAGGTTCCATGATCCAGTTAAAATAATAGTTGAGTAAATTACCTGGTCAACAGTATAAATAGCCTAATGAACACCTAACTTTTTGTTGTCCTGCCTCTCAGTGTCTGCATTTGGGTCCTCCTCATCAACACTCTGCCTGCAGATCCCTCATGCTGTTTTCTTAGGAATGTACTAGACAGCTAGCTAACTAACCGTTAATAAAATATTATTTTTGTTTTTAAACTGAAAGTATTTTGTGGTATCGAGTGTTTAGATTCTTTCACATTACAAACTGGAAGTGGTACAGCTGACCAAATAAGGCTACGTGGATGGGGGATCTCATTCTGGCATGTTAACCTGTATTGTTTCATTTGATTGTGAGTGCCTGAAAGCTGAACCTGCTCTGCTCAATGTGGGGCTTAGCTCTACATTGTATCCTCACATGGAGAAAATAATGATGGAGCAGGACAAGCTGTTTATTAGTGCAGACTGACCAATTGCAACATGTTGACAGTTTGTCTGCTGTTTTTAATGAGATGGCGATTACTTGCAGACCTTTGCCAATCTGTCTGAGAATGATTGCAGTCAGTCTGAGTCAAACTGACACAGGTTGCCTCCCACCAGGTGACCTGTGCAATCGCAAAAGAATTCACTCACTAACCACCAGTTTTTCGTGGTTGCACAGAGGGACCAACCTATTTGCCTTCTAGTGTGACCAGGCCCCTAAGCTACAGACGGTCTGCCTGTTCACAGAGTGCTGTAGTGAAGCATATTCTTGGCAAGTTGATGGCAAGTGAAAATGGAGGTTGACTATGCAAGCAACAGGGATGAGAGCCTTGACAGAACTGTCACAAAAAGCAAATTAAGGAACAGTAGTTATTATATCTACGTGGGTCTCCTAAATAAAGTGAAATTCCATTTTAACTGAGAGTGAAAACAGAATTTAAATGTTAGGACTTCAAATCAAAACAAGCTTTCATAACAATTTATTTGGAGTTACATCTTTGAATTCTCAAAACCCAGAATATAATCCTTTCTTGCTCTGGAAAGACAAAAATGCAAAAACAAGGATTGAAACCTAGTGATAGTAATTACCTTGACCATCCACTGACTGGCTGTGGGCAGGTGTGGTAGCAGTGTCCACAGCAATGCTGGCATAGCGGGCAAGAGTGGACATGGCGAAGTGGCTGATGAACGGATCCAGGCAATTTTTATCTCGGGACAGGATTCGAACAGTTTCCAGACAGGCCAGCAGACAAGAAGGCTGCAACTCCCTGTTCAGGAAACCGAGCACTAACTCCCCCAGATGCTGCATTGCACAACAGTTTATCAAGTTAGAGCTAATATAGATATATAACAGTAATTAACAGAACAGAAATTGCATTAGACTGTAGGCCATTGAGCTTCATCAACAGAGTACGCCTTCCTTTCTTGTGCAAATAGACATGCATACATTTAACTCGACAGATTTACATTTTAAACTGTAGAAAAATGAAACATCAAATCTGACAGCTGTGTTTGCAGCTTCTGACCTCAGTCTGAATGAATGTCCATCACAGACTTCCAGTCAGGCAATGCTAGAACAGATTTTTGATTTTTAGCTCCTTTGTTTTTTAGATCATTTTCTGACTAATTACTATAAAATTATGACTGTCTTAAGAGTGCCAACAAAGTGAAATATGTTAGAGAAAATAACAGCTGAGTGAGGTCAGCCTACAGTCAGTGTATACTAAATTGGTGAACAAGTGATTGCTGTTTCTTACTGAGGATAAGTCAGACAACGTATGAAACTGTACACTGAAAACTAACATGAAGAAACACTACATACTTAATAGCAGTCATACTGATAGTGACAAAGTATTTGCAGTTTATGGCAAATGATATACTGTGTTTTGTGAATGAATAAAAATGGTCTAATGTCAAGATGGTTCCTTCATAAAAAATTTTTTAAAAAAACGTAAACTGCAGTGACCAAATGCAAGAAGCTAAAAAGGTCGCTAAAAGGTTGGCTAAGCTGTCCTGCACATCTTCAAGCAGGACAGCTTAGTAGACCTTCGAGTAGGTGTATGCTAAGTGTGGGCACATGATTATTGGATAAAGAAGACATGCAATAGAACTTTAGCGTCACCTTAAATAAACCTGAACCCTTAGAACTGAACAAACTCACCTTTCTTTTCCACCTTAACACTCAACCACAGTTCCTGTTTGGGATTGTCTCCTACTGGATGAAATGTTTCTTTTTTATTGGACTACAGCTGTTCTTCAATTTATCAGAGAGGAAAACACTTTGGAAAACAAAGTGTTGGTTTCCGAACCAGACACACAAGTATCTTCTAAAACAGAATCCAAATCATACTGTTTAAAAACTATTTTAAAGCGTAAACAACTTTTTTTTAATGATAAAGCTGCTAAATGCAAAAATATTAGTTTGTTTAGCTAAATTTTCACTTTTAGGTATTTACTGCTTTCTGAATGAATCACAGGTGTACTGGAAACAAACTCACAATAAAACGAATCAATAAATGTTCTAATGTTCTATCTCACCAGCTATTCACCTTAATCAGTTCAGAGATTGACTTTCACCAAAGCTGAACAAACTGTATGAGGTTTAGGTCATGAGTGAATTTGAGGCAATATACTTAATGATAAACCAATCAAAACTAAAATGATTAGTGTTCAAGCAAATGAATAAATCAAATAACACAAGTCATCCTAGATCTCATTTCTTCATTTCATAATTCCCATTGGATTCCATTAAACTACTGCCAGTGTGCTCTCACTCCTATTTATAGTTTTCTTTAAACCTTTGAACTGATTAAGTGTGTTTACATCTACTGACAGAAACCCACAGTTTATCCTGGATTTACTCCAACATTATATAATACATCACTTGTCACTGTCACTGCACAATCAAGTTTCCCAATCTAACGTTCAGAAAATGTTAGAGCAGGTAAAGATTTAACTATTCATTTTACAACAAAATCAACGTAGAACAGCCAGTTTTCCATTTCCTGTTGTTTATCCTGAACGTACTGCAGCGAAAAGGCCGCGTGATTCATCCTCTGTTGAGCACTAGTACCAATAATCTTAATATTAATTGCCAGACAGATTTATTTGACAGACAGACAAAAATCCCCATTCCCAAGAATTCTGTTATACATAGTTCAGTATGTGTGAGACATTTCCAACAAATTTTCAGCAGAAGTGTGTGAGCTGAGCAAACAGCAGCCTTCAGGGTTGAAAAATGAATCCAGCCTGTTTGTACCTTAAATTAAAAATGACTCCAATGCTAAAATATCCAACAAGCTGTAAGGCTTGCACTTGGATTCTGTTTGTATTTATTTCTGTATGCTGCTGTACGTGTTATTGTGTTAAGTAGTCTAGTCAGAGATGGAAAAAGACACCAACAGTCTGTGACCAGTCTACAGCTCTCATGTGACAGGAGGGTAAACTGGCTTTAATGATGGAGAAATACCCTCAGGGTTTGTTTGTTTTTCTGAAATTTTACTTGTATTTTAGCATTTTACAACAAGTTGCTTACTATATATATTGGTAGTTGGTGTCATGGATCCAGATGAAGAACAGCTGAAGAACTTGCAGCAAACTAAACCACATTTAATATTAGACGTTTTTTAAAACGTTTAATATTGACCTCTGTATATACATGTACACCTTAGAAGGTCTGGCTCTCCTGAGACAATAAGGCGGATGCACTGATGTAGTGTTCCTGTAAACAGCAGCAAACAAACAAGAATGCGTTTCTTTTTCTTTGTAATTTTGGCAAACAATCTAAAGAAAATCACATTTTAGCCTTACTTCAAAACATCTTGTCTTGCAAATAATTCTGCACATCTTTATTACATCGTACATAGAGCTCACACCGGCTCTGACACAAAGCGTTCAGTTCGCCCTTCAGTACTGGTGACAAACACTGGGCTGGCCTTGTTTTCTTGTTGCCTGTCTCTTTCAGGTATCTGGTAGGCAGAGCTGACCCAATTATAGATGCAGCACACCTGAGAAGGCCAATCCCAGTGCATTATAAAGCCACTTTTACTGAACCTCCGGCTCTCCCCATCTGTGGCTCATTTTGCTCCCTTGGTTCCCTTGGAGGGAAGGGTGGCTAAGTAACATGGACCCAGGGTATTTGCCTATTTGGAATGGCTGTTGCTCAGCCTCTACTTCTGTTGTATTGTTGGTTGTGACACACATTGACTGACTGTTTGTACAATGTTTGAGGTATGCTACAAATTAATTGCCCTTTGAGATCAATAAAGATTTCTGAATCTGAATCTGAATCTGATGTTCAGTGATGTGGTTGTGGTCTCCCACTTACTTGTCACATCCTTTGGGCCAGGTTGTGACACACCCCAGTAGAAAAATCATTTATATAGTGTATTGTTTTCTGCTTAAAACTTAAGATAACAATTGATTCTGAGTCTCTATATAAATGAGACCCAGGCTCCCAATCTTATGATGCCTTTTGAACACTAAAACAAGCTCCAACTCCCTCAGCTTCCCTGACACCAGCAAACAGTGTGTACAGACTATAGATGAAACACAAGGACTACAGTCACAGTTACCTTGAGAAATCAAACAGCATTATCAACTTCACAAGTCTGGGAAATAATCTATTCACTGCTGGCCAATCGCTGCCATTTAAGAGCAGGTCATTACTTTTCCTCTGGTTAAACACACAGATCCTTACAAGCATATGTTATTCCTGGAGCGATAAATCACTCCCACTGTCATCTTCAGCTCGTGAATTATTTATATCCTGTAATGAATTCTTAACAAGGCCCCATCCAGAAAGAGTCACAAGTTAAAGATAAACTGTGGGCTCTAGGTTTCTAATGGAAAAGCATAGCATGGTGTTCATTGGTTATTCATACCTTTTGTAACTTTGCTTCCTAAAACGGGCAGGCATACAAAGGAAAGCATTAATGAGGTTGGTATGGGTGACGTTTCAAAATGATGTCACCTTTACTGGTGACATCTGCATCGAAATACTTCAGCATGTCCTTTTCAGTCTGTTTACAGTTTTTATGATCTTTGTTTTTTCTAAATGTAGGAAAGTGTAACGTTTTTTTTGTTAACCCTTCTGTGTAATTCAGTTTCATCAGGATATAAAATTACACTGTGCTGTTTTTGGTTAACATTCTGTTTCTTTCCATTAAAATTAAATTACCATAAAAATGATGAACTATCCTTTATTTGGATGTGAAAAAAACAAACATTTAAATAATTATTTACCCTGCTGTGTATAAACGGGGTTGCTTGGAAATGTTATAAATACCTCTCTGTCCTTCTGCTCATCCCTGTTGAATGTAAAGCACTGGTTCATCTGAAGAAAAGAGAAGTGCAAAGCACAGAAAAGTGAGTCAGTGGACAGACGAAGCAGACAGGTTTATGCTACTTTGTATGAACCTTTAGGTAGCTTGTGTTTGCAGTAATCGAGCCATCCATTCAACTACAACTATGGAGAGAAGGTATGTGTTGTAGGGTCTTCTAATATTGTCTAGTCCTGATCTTGCAATGTAAAGTGACTTGAGTTAAAGTGACTTGAGTTAAAGTGACTTGAGTTAAAGTGACTTGCGACTCTTACACCCACGGTGTAGGAAGGAGCGCTATCGCAGGTCATTCCTACCGGCAGCCGAACTGAATAAACTTAATACAAAAGAGAGAGAAATAAAACTAAGAATTAAAAATGGATTATCCACATCACATCATGTGAGATATGTGACAGACAGTGAGCTGGCCTTGTTTTCCTTGTTGCCAGTTTCTTTCAGGTATCTAGTACGGGGAGGTGACCCAATTTCAGCACACCTGAGAAGGCCAGTCCTCAGTATAATACAGGGGTGGCCAACCCCGTGCCTCAAGAGCCAGTGTCCTGCAGGTTTTAGATCTCACCCTGGGTCAACACAGCTGAATCATATGATTCGTTTATTAGGTCTCTGGAGAAATGCTGAGGAGGTAATTTAGCCATTTAAATCAGCTGCGATGGATCAAGGACACATCTAAAACCTGCAGGACACCGGCTCTCGAGGCCTGGAGTTGGCCACCCCTGGTAAAGCAACTCTGACTGAACCTCCAGGTCTCCTTTCGTGGCTCATATCTGTCATATCTTTTGAGCCACTTTGTGACAGATAGAAAGATAGAACAGCCAGCAATTGTTCATCAGAGTGATGGCTTCTGGGAGAAACAATTGTTCTATACCATGTTTCTTTGCGGTTGTGGACTACAGACGTCTGTCCAGAAGAAGAAACTGACAGTCACCAACTCTCCAGTCAGCCTGCTAGGCTATTTAACAATTTGACCAATTAAGTTTCTGTTCTTTGCTGGTTATTTGAAACATGGAAAGGACATAAAGACTAAAATGGTTTTGTCAAAGTGGAAATAAAGTGTCCTCAAACATGACAGATCGTGGCCCCTTGTTGCACAAGGCTTTACAGTTTGCTTCAAAGTCCAGTTTAGAACATTAATCCATGCATAAACCTTCCAAAAGACTTGTGTGTTATATATCCATGTAGGTTCTCAGTCATCCAGTTCATGGTAGTCTTAAGTGCTTGGGAAAAAAAATAGGCAACTGGACTTTTTTCTTGGTTTGTCAAGACACCTCTCAGCAAAGAAGCTTCTTCGGTTTCAAAGTTACAAAGCTCCTTTCTATTGATTTGTTGTCTGGATTCACACAATTATCACACATTACAAATGAGAATCTGAGTAGCTTCCTGTCAGATGTTGTTAGTTTATAAACAAATATCCTCAGTACCACATGAGCTAAGCCTCATTGTAGCTGTCTTTTGATGCTGACATCAAAAGAAATATATACATCACACATGCTGAAGTAGTCTGACCATTTTCTTAAAATTAATCCACATCTTTTACTTAACTGGAATATTTAGTTAAGATTTAAGGAAAATAAAAATAAGTTATACACATTATTTCGATAATGTGCCCCTTCTAATATTTATGTTAATGCAAATTCCCATAATACCCAGAAGGCTGTATAAACTAGAGCAGACTAACTCGAGCCTACTGGAGGATAGACAACACAGAATATGGCAGTGTCCTGTAACAACCACTAAGCTTCTGATCTGTATGAGCTCTTTAGTGTAGTAGGATTTAACTTGCCTGTAGCTAGCTCTATTTGTGTATCAGAAAATCTAATCCTATTGCCTTTGAGATTAACTCCTACACAGTCTCTGTGCTGAGAAAGCCATGAAGCATGGTGCACCTGGGGTTTGCAGGATGTAACAAAACTCATGTGACTGCAAACTCCAGTGGCTTCCAGCTTGATGTCAGCGCTCTTGAGCCACCTAAATGAACGACAGCAACATCAGGAAGAAGGAGCACGAGAAACTGGAGAAATACCGAGGGCTCAGAGAAGAGCTCGAGAAGATGTGGAGGGTGAAGGTAACGGTGGTCCTAGTGGTAATGGGAGCACTAGGTGCAGTGACTCCCAAGCTAGACAAGTGGCTGGAGCAGATCCCAGGAACAACATCAGAGATCTCTGTCCAGAAGAACGCAGGTATAATCAAGAAATTTAAAGAGAGCCACACAGTACAGAGCAACCTTTGCAGAGGTAGGAAGCAAAAGATTTCGAAGACTCTGGAAAGAAAACTAGTAACAGATGAGTTTAAAGATCACAGAACAACTTTCAAAGCACCGGCAAATGATTGGCCCAAATCATGAATTGTAGCCTCAAAGAAGATGGTCACTAGAACCCTTCACAGGAATGGACCGTGAGACTGCACACTAAGAAAAACTACACTTCTGCAGAAGAGTCACCTTCAAGTCAGACTGATTTATACTATGGACAACTTGGAGAAAAACTATGCAGACTGAAGGTGGGTCTTTTGGTCAGATGAGACTAAAGTGGAGCTCTTTGGCCATAAAGATGCTGCTCATGTTTGGAGAAAGAGGGGTGAGGTGTACAACCCAAAGAACCCACAGTGGTGGAGGGGATGCATCAGTTCGTCTGGAGCTGGGAATCTTATGAAGTCAGAAGGAATCATGAAGAAAGAAGGATATTTGAAGATTTTAAAAGAAGCAGTCTGCAGCAAAACTGGATCTGGGTCATTGCTTTATCTTCTGGCACGACAACAACCCCAAACATGCATCACTCCTGGTGAAGAACAATCTCCAGAAGACCAAAGTGAACATTACTGACTCAGGGATTCAAGCCCTACGTGGTAAATTGGAGTTGCTGTAGCTCAGGAGGTAGAACGGGCCATCTACTGATAGGTGTGAATGGGCCAATAAGGCATGTTGTATAAAGCACAGAGTGCTCTGGGAGAGTAGAAAAGCACTATATAGGATTCAGCTCAATCCCACTGAAAAATCTGTGGGGTTAACTGAAGATCAAGGACCGTGCCAACAGACCATCAAATCTGGAGAGTCTGAAAGGTTTGCCAAAGAAGAATGGGCTGTGATTGATCCGGTAACGTGTTTGAGGGGTAATAATGTTGACCTTGGTAGTTTTGTTTCAGTGTACAAATTAAAGTAACATAAGCATGCAAAATAAAAACTAAGATGTTTGGAAAAGCTGTGTTATAAATAATTTCCACTGAAAAGTGGACACTGAGCTATAACTGTATGTACTTTAGGTCCTTTAGCTTGTTGTACTCTTTATGTGTTTCCATACAATTACAGGCTAACAAAACACTAAATCTTAGAAAATAAAATGACCAGAATTCTAACTTAATAATGTACGTAGAGTACAAAGTAGTTGCCTAAAATAGCTAATCTAAAAAGTAATGATAATCCTGAGATTTATAATAAAAAAAATGACTAGTGTAAGCTTATGGTTTAAGGGTAGTAGTAAAATGTGTTATGGTAAGCTTGAATTTAAAATAAAGATTAAATATCTGTAATATCACTCAACATTGCAGCTGAAGTCTTTGACATTTTACTGGATGTACCTCAGCACGGATCTTCAACATGACCTCATTGTCTTGGAGTAACTGCTTCTCCTTCTCTGTCCTCTTTTTTTCTCTGTATCTAAGCAATGAATCCATTAATTACATTCATTTAAAAACTCCCACAGCACTCTTTCCCATTACTCATCAGTGTCCTGACACTGGCTCCTTTCCAAGGTGTATCCGTCTTCGAGTTACAAGAAAATCACACATGTTAGAAAAACTGAAGGAGCACAGTGAAATAAAGAAACCTCTCTGGATGGCTTGAATTAAGAGATATGTACATGCGAGATTCTGCAAGAAAATGAGGATTTAATCAAGACCCTGGACATGCTGGAGAGATGCTATGTCTTGACTGGCTCAGGACAGCTTTGGTGTCCCCCTGGATAAACTGTGGCTGGCTGGGGAGAGGGACGTCTGGGCTTTTTTTTCCCCCTTAGACTGCTGGCCAAATGACCAAACCTGAATTAGTGGCAGGAAATGGATGTAGATATTTGTGACAAAACTAATTTGCATTTCTTAGTTATATTGTTAAGATCAGTGGCTCAAATTAATTGAAAGAATTATTTTCAAAAACAAATATTTCTCGTGTTTCTTTTTACATTTCTTTCTGGTTGTGAAACTGACTTTCCTGTCATTCAAACTGTGTCAGTCTCAGCTCTTTGCATGTTGATTGTCACATAATAATAATAATTGGAACTAAACTACCAGTTCCAACAGTAAAGAGGGAATTAAAAGGCAGGTAAATAAATTACATTACTCACTGTCAACTTATGCCACATCATTAATATTATAAAAATTATGAAATTGGTGCAATAAATTTCCCAACTCTCGGATTTAATAAAGCATATTTTATCTTATCTAATTTATTTATTATTTATTACTTATTTAGGTATTTATTATATGGGTGATTCTACAATTTCCCCGCACCAACAGCCAGTCACACAATATTTAAATAATGTTGAGGTCCAGGCTGTGGGGAGGCCAATCCACATCCAGTGGAATTTGTGACAGCATTCCAGTGTGTGTCTTCTATCCCGGTATGCTTTAATGCATTGCCAGCATATTCACTTTATTATGGAAAAAACACACAGTGAAAAATGATGCCACCCCCACATACTTTCCACGTGGTATTGCATAGTGGATCCAAATCTGATGGTACTCTTTTTTGCATTCATAATTACCCAATTTTTGACAAGATCCCAGGACCACTGGCTGAAATTAGCCCCAAACCATGACACGCCTCCTCCATATTTTACCAATGAGACACTCACTTTACCCTTGTTGTAGCTTTCTCCTGACGATGATTTGAACCAAAAATGTCTACTTTGGATTCATCACTCAGTAAGACCTGTTGCCACTGATTGTCAGTCCAGTTTTTGTGTAGTTTGGGGTAAGAATGCGTTGCTTACAGCCACCCTTCAAAGACCATTTCTTTGTTGAACAGTAGATGGATCAAGGTTCAGATGCATCTCCCAGGTAAATGTCATTTTTATAGAATCAGCTAAAGAAACGGAAATCTGTCTTTGCAACAGGCTATTTGTAACAAAGTTCCCAGCGATACAATTTAAATTTGGATGTTTAAGTTCTCTTTTATTCCAGTACTGGTCCACCTCTTAAGTTAGATGTCTTTTTAAGCTTGAATGACTCATAGGTCAGTGTTCAGTGGCTTAACCACCAAAAAGACATTGCTGTCAGGTGAAAACTGTCAGGTACAAGGACTGGGCTGAAAATGAGTGGAAAGCAGCGACTGTGCAAGGGAGAACTTTGAAAGACTCAAAAAAAAAAAAGCCGTGAAGAACTGTGGCTTAAATTCCCTTTAAAATTACGACTCGCATTATCGTGTAGGCTATTTATCAGGTGTACAATGCAGCTTTAAAACCCCTTTAATATATTAAAGGCTTTACTTTTGAAAATAGCTCTGATGTGACAATGATGTCAGCATCATCAGCTGTGTTACAACGCACTGATTCCTCTCGATGTTGCGGGGCTGGTGTTTACCTGCTTGTTGTAGCTCTGTAAAGCCGTCAGAGCGGTGTCTTGGTCGCCCGTCTCCATCTCCTGTATAACAGCACTTAAATCCATGTTCATCATCACTGAGATCGCTGCTGCTGCCGATGTCTGTATGTTTGTTCTCCGGACTGCGGATTGACGTTATGCTCCGTTACCTCCGACGGATGAAAGCATGACGTCTGAATCCTGACGATCTGAGGAGAAGCGATTAGCGAACGGGATTTGTGCCAGCAAAGTGCTGCGTTTAGAGTCCCAAGACAAGACGGGAGAAATGAAATTTGTGATTTCATTTTTGTAAATGGAAAAGACAAGTGAGAGACAAAAGACATCATTAGACATAACGATATATACATAGTCAACCGACTGTAAAAGAACGCTCCTCTCTCAGACTGCGGGCTGCTTGTGGTGTTTATTAGAGTTTCTAAAAGCGGTAGTGGAGGCAGAGCCTACAGCTTTCAGGCCCCTCTACCGTGGAATCAGCTTTCAGTTCAGGAAGGTGCATATGTGAAGTACTGCACACGTTAGAGAAATGCGGGTCGGTGAGATTGAAACACTTTCAGTAACTCTTCTTTCATTAAATCGAAGCAGGCTCAATGTGCTGGCTTAAAACTGTTGGAATTCATTGCAACATAAAGCAATTGGCCATCAACCACACTGTTGGGTGTCCCCATAGTTATCAGTGGGGATCCCCACTGATAACTATGGGGACACCCAGCAGTCAGTTAAAAAAAGAAAGAAGAAAAATAAGTAAAAATAAAATTCGAACCAATGATATTTATTGTCAATTATTCTATACATGAGTGAAATTGCTTTAATAATGTATCCCTTTTTGAAGCCACAAAACAACTGAGAATGAATTCCACATGCATTGTATTTTGAATTGTTGTGTTGCTGATGCCATTTTAGAAAACACAAACGTTTAGATCTTTGTGTGCAATATTTTCTGGTAACCCGGGCGATAGTGAGCAATTCAGTGAAAACATGTGATAATAAAAATTAATTAATTTTATTAATCAAACTGACTCTGAGCTGCTCCACCGTCCGCACTAATGTGGCGGTAACAACCAACTTAAGAAGTTCGGTAGATGCGCTCTTGTGTAGCCAGTCCAGTGAAATGAAAGTTGAGCAGAATCTTCTTGTCACTGAAAAGTCAATGTAATTACACATGATAATAGCACATTATCAAGTGCTGCTCATATGTCACTCTCTGACATTCCATTTAAACTGACATTATAAAGCGTTTTGAGGTGACTGTTGTTGTTGTTAATTGTCGCCACGTAAAAAAAATTACACTAACTCATTCCAACAAGATAAAATAAACACAGGTTCGCTTGGGGTGCCTGGGATCTACACCAATGACTGTAGAAAACACTCTATTACTACCGCCCTTAACTGGGCGTTTCTCGAACGAGACGTGGGCGTGGTTGTACGTTGCCTAGTGTGCTCGATTTAAAATTCAAAGCAAACGTGCGTGCGGGGTGAAGGGTTTATATTACCTGCAGTTTACCCAAATATTGTTATCATGTAGATGAATTGCACTACATTGAACTTTTATTTCGTTGTGTTACCACAAGAGTGTAACTGTTTTGCTTAAAATTCGATAAACAGTATAAACCCCGTTCTTCCGGGACACAATACACATACTGTATGTAAGTGACGTCTTGACGAGACGCGCACTATATCCAATAAAAGCTTACCGACTTGTTTGAGTGACGGGGTTCACAACCAATAGTTTTGCAGAAATCGTTTGATTGACAAACTTGCAGCTGGAGTGGGGGAAGGGGTCGCTGAAGTTGACGGAACCGCCATCTTGAAAAGTGCCCTCCGAAGATCTACATTTTCGCGCCTGTTAGAAACAGTTTTAAACGCTTTATTTTCCTTACCAAAATTTTCATCTTAGCCCTGTCTTACTATTGCTAAGGTCCGAGGCTAATGTTAAGATACGCTACATGCTGGAGAGTCGGTGTTTACCCTTGTCTATTGGTAGGTACATTTGCAAGCTCATACACTTGGTGCTGAAGAGACGATTAGCCAGCAGTCTTTAGATAGCCGGCTAACGTTCGCTGGTTAGCAAAAAGCATACTTGGCCATCTTATCACTGCGCTGTCAGACTGGTTTATCAAGCTAAGAGAATGCTAACATTAACATGGCACATTCGTGTTTTAAGGTACATCGGAATCATATTGTTATTTTTTTGTCAAATCTTTCAGCCAGGTAATATTACCCTCATATTTGATATATATTAGGTAACTGTTTGAGTTTGATAGTCCTGGGTTAGCTAACAATAGCTAGTGACGTTCCTTGTACCGGTGTGTTGTCTTTAACGCTTGTACCGTTAGTGGTAGATAGGTTTGGGCCTTAGGATGTAAACGAACTGGTAATGGCGTGAATTAAAAATGCTGCTATTTTAACTCGTGTTTAACCGAAATTAAAGCTAAGCGTATCTAACTGGGCCGGTGTGGTTTTGAGAAATGTTAACTTTGCGTTCGAATCTTGGTTAGCTGAAATATAATACAACCAATAAAGGTTGCGTTGAATATGTGCCTTTACAAATGCTTGAGGAAATAATATATTTTTAAACTGTTCAGTCTTTTAGTTCGGAACTGATAGTCAAGCCCAGATGAACCAGGAGATTCTGGGTGAATACTCTGTATTACCACCCAACTAAAATGTAACCTCTTATTGCCTGTGTATAGCTACACTACATAGGCCTAAAATGTAGGTAGAGTTGGAATTTAAATGGATTTTATTATGGACTTGTAATTTTTATGTGCCTACGGTATTTTGTTATTTTCGGTCTATGGCGTATGTTTCACTGTATTTGGGAGTGATAGCTTTATCAAAATATAGACATTTCATAGTGTATGGTGCAATTTCTGTGTCAGTTGCGTTGCTGAGTTAACACAAAATTCGTAATAGCAGAAATATTATCGCTATCCACATGTCTAGCCACACTTGATTTGTCAAAGTAGTTTGGGATTCACAGCAGCCGGCATCATGTATGTTTATCACACACAGTTGCTACAGTCTCTTAGTAACAAGTCACTGTTCTGAATATAAGTAGGAAGGTGCTTTGTACAGTGGGTGAGCTTGTGATTATAGGTTGTCTGTGGTACAGAACAGATAATTAGAAGAACTTCTAGGTAGGAAAGCAACAAATAGGACAAATGATGAGAGGCTGCTAGTCAGAAAGTGTTTAAAGATGTATGCAATTCAAATCAGGTCTTTGCTAAGCTATTTATCTGGACAAGTACTGCTCAAAGCAGCTTTAAAAATTAAAAGAAGGGTTGCCTCCTTAAAAGCAAAATAAAAAGAAATGAGGATGGAGTGATACCTGTCTACAGTAATGTACCAAACTGGCAACCATCTCAAGAGTGTCAACAACAAATACTCAGAATAGTGGCTAACAAGAAGCTTTAGTTTAATGCAGCTTCGAACTCTGAGGTGTTATTTAGCATGCGAATATAGCTGAAATCACAGAACAGCTAAGACTTTAACAAATTTTTACAGGGCTCAGACTAATCAGACATCATAATCATATTATTAAGCCGGGCCTCTAGCATTGAAGCATTGTACTGAATGATGGCTTGAAAATAAAGGCTATGTTCATAATGGATATTGTTTGTTAGTATTTCCTTGCTCTATTGCATGTTCATAAAGTTGTTTGACAACAAAAACTGAAAAATATATACAAATAAGAACATTTCCTTCAGAATATTTATACTATACACATTCTGAACAGGGGAAAAACCAGAACATTGCAGCTTACCGGTAGTTGAATTTCAGCCAATAGCAGCACTTCAGTCATTGACTTTTCATGTTGTCGGTCAAAATATGGATGGAATGAGCTGTCATCTTTATATTGAGCATATTGTATATTCCTATTAAAAAGTTTTTGCACAATAATTTAATGGTTTTATTGCCTAATTGTAATAATGATGCACAGATGGGACTAATGGAGCCATGTTAGCCTAGATGCACGTCTGCATCCAGAGTTGGTGATGAGAAAGAGACTGGGACGTTTCTTTTTCACCTTTGAGTTTATGCTAATGGACATCATTGGATAACTGTAAGCTGAAGAGTTAAAACAGTAATAGGTGAGAAGTTGTGCCTTTCTGTTCTTTAAAGAAAGGTCACTCTTTGAGCTCTCTATGTTTGACATTTCTAAACGCATGTAGGTTATTGTAGATTTCTGTGTGTCCCAGTGTGTAATAAACAGAACGATGTAAAATGGATCAGCAGGTTGTGACCAATATCCAGTTCAGCTTTTTGAGTCAGGATGAGATGGATATCTGATCCATATGTTGGACAGGGGCATTCTTAAGGCCTTTTAAGTTATGCACGTCTAAATGCTGCTGACTATAATAATAAAGAAGAAATCTAAATAGAAACATGAACGCAAAAGAGCAGTGTAATATTACTTTTACATATATTTCCATCTGTTTCTGTCTTTCTCCCACAGGTGTGTTTGTCTTGAACTGCTGTATGTGCGCTTTTTGTGAGTGTGTCCGTTACCACTATCTGCCTGCTTGCCCATCCGTCTGGTTTACCTGGAATGGGCCACAACTCCCAAAGACTAGAACAAACCTCTTTTTAGGCTGAGCTCCGCTGTGAGGACTATCAACATACTCACAGGTGAGCTGAAATAAGAACTGTTACTTGATCAATTGAGTGATCCCTCAGGAAGTCATTGCCCCTTAGATTAATCTTGATTGATAATGTTTAATTTTTGTGTTCATTTTAATGACTCATTCTTGCCCATTATCTGTTTTAACAGATTTGTCCTTTTTCATATATGTATATATTAAAGATCCAACATGTTTTGGAAATTTGACCTCCACACCACATCCCACATTGACACACTGCTGGAGAAGGAGGATGTGACGCTTACAGAGGTAATGGATGAGGATGATGTCCTGCAGGAGTGCAAGGCGCAGAATCACAAACTTGTGGACTTCCTGCTGAGACCACAGTGTATGGAGGACCTGGTTACCTTTATCACACAGGAACCCAGCACTGATGTTGAGGAAAAGGTTAAATACAAGTAAGGAATGGTGATTCGTTTTATAGTTTGACAAAGATGCATATCGACATCAAGAACATATAACTGACAGGATGCATTTTTTCTGTATACTTACCTGTGATGTTAAATCAAAGTTTTGTGACTCCAGTGTCTAGTACTCGAGAGTAAACCGCTGACATTTCCATAAAAGTTAAAAGGTTAGCATGCTTGTTCACAAGGCCAGAAGAAATTGGTAAAACTGTAAAGTAAAACTTTTTCAGCTTTTCTCCAAACTCATGTTGGAAAATCAGTCAAGTCTGCTTTAAAATCATTTATTGCTGGAAATACTACTTGGACATATGGCTCCCACTTGAGCTATATAAATTGACAGGAAAATTATCTACACTTGTCTTACACTGTTCACATTTGGAGATTACACATATTGTGTACTAGAGAGCTAGAAAGTAAAAAAAAAAAGAAAAAAAGACACACTTGGATATAACTTTGAGAAGAAGTCATAACTCTAGAATTTCCTGCATTGAAATATTTATCTGCTTTGGGAAAACTCTAAATGGGCCTTTTCTTTTTCCTTTTTTAAATCCTCAGGTATCCCAACATATCATGTGAGCTGCTTACATCAGATGTGAGCCAGATCAATGATAGACTAGGAGAAGATGAAAAATTGCTGATGAAATTGTACAGTTTCCTACAAAATGAGCCGCCCCTCAACCCCCTCCTGGCCAGCTTCTTCTCCAAAGTTCTTTCTATTCTTATTGGACGCAAGCCTGAACAGGTATTATTATTATTTTTTTTTATTTTCACCAATAATGCCAACGTGTAAAATTACTGAGAGCATAATTTCTGTGCTACTTATAGGTGTAACAAACTAAGTCGGTATGACAAAACCTTGTCTTGTTTTTTTTTAAAGATAGTTGATTTTCTGAGGAAGCAGGAAGACTTTGTAGACTTGATGATAAAACACATCGGGACCTCTGCGATCATGGACTTGCTGCTCAGGATGCTCACCTGCATTGAACCACAGCAGCTACGTCAAGATGTTCTCAATGTGGGTAACAGCAAAGTGCTTCCCCTACTTTGCTAAAAATTGTATTTTTAGGCAGTTTACACTAGAATATCACAATTTACATTATCTTATATTGCCATCTGGTATAGTCTATGAACCTTTCATAGTTGATGTTAAGGAATGAACTGGACAGCAAAAGGTGAAACACTGAAGCCTTTTTATTTAATAATAATATTTTATGATTTCCTGACCAAGTTCTTTGTTTCTATTAGTGGCTGAATGAGGAGAAAGTGATTCAGAGACTGGTGGAGATGATACAACCTTCTCAAGATGAAGATGTGAGTTTCTTACATATTTTGCTGTGTACTTGTGGTGGTCACCAGGGTATTCTTCAGGGAGAATACTGGTACTTAATAAACCATTTAAGACATTAAGATGTAATGTTTACCAATATTAAACAATACTATATAAAGTGCAGAAAATCACCTGGAGGGGTGCTGGACTCTGTAGCCAGTGTTGGGGAGTAACGGAATACATTACCTATTTAAAATACAAAATAAGAGTAGCTGAGTAGTAGGTTAAGGCGGCCGGGGTGGGTTCAAGTACAATTAAAAAAATTTTTAACTCAGTTTCCATCTGGGACAGTTTCTGATTCTGATTGCTGGAAACCCAAACAACACATAATAAGAGGCTCTAATGTCAGCACCCTGTTAATGTTGGTGGCGTCAGTTATACAATGGACCCAGAGCTGGCAGTGCACGGGGCAGGAATGCATTTCCGACACCACTTCATAAGAAGAATGCGATATGCAAAACTTGAGTATCTTCAATATACTATCGCGCTGTGATTTTTATTTTAATATGTGGAGATCCCTCAGACTTGGTGGATTAACAATCTGCTAGCTGCAAATAATCATGTACAGTTCCACACAATTATTAACAGACAAAAAGAAAACACATTACTGATACAGAAATAGTTTTCTATACGAGGTCACTGCAAAAAGTTCACTGCAAAAAGTTCCTAATGTACACCCGACTGTTACTTATTTTATATTAAGATTTAAAAATCTAGTTGGTATTGGTATGGCAAGTGGCCTTCAGTAATAGTACATTCATGTAGTTGTAAAAACCATAACAATATATTATATTATTCCAAAGTATTCAGAATATGTTTCTTTTATTGAGTAACTTAACACGTTACAAAATATATTTTGGGCCATGTATTCTGTAATCTGTAGTGGAATATGTTTTAAAAGTAACTTTTCCAACACTGTCTGTACCTATGTGCCCATGATGAGAGGCGGGGTTGGGGTGGGGTTTCTCACTGTGGGACTTTCTTCCCTGCACTTTCAGTCATTCTATTTGACTGTGTGATGAGAGGCTCATTGGAGAGCAGTGTTTTCTTTATTTATATTTCTTCTTCTTGAACACAGAGACACTCTAATGCATCACAGTCACTCTGTGAGATCATCAGACTGAGCAGAGACCAGATGTTCCAGGTGCAGGGCTCTTCAGAACCTGATCCACTTCTGGCCACACTTGAAAAGTATGTATTTGTTTCTTTATGAGAACTTGTCAGTATTTTACAGAATAAAACTGTCTATGAGTACGTCATTGTTCAGTGTGTTTGTTTGTTTTCTTGTTTTGGGCAGTCTGGTGTCCACACTTTCCAAGATCTCATTTTGGAAACGTGTGATGATACCAAAAACGGTCCGAGCTGATTTAATTTTGATGACATTTGGGTCAAGGTCACACCAAATGGGAATATATATCAGTGAAAACGTTGTATTAGCCAGTCATTTTTATGGCTAGTGTTTAAACTTCACAACAATATTTGAGGCCTTGGGGGACATGAGTACTTCAGTTGGCTAAGGATGATAAGACTTTGATCTTCATTGTTAGTGCCCAAGGTCAAAGTTGTTGCTGTTTCAAAAAAATAAATAAATAAAAAATTCAACAAACCATATCGTGTGAAAGGGCATGCAGAGAGCTGTGCAACACATTTTATATTTTTCAATACGACGCCCTGTGGTATTGCAGTGACCCAATAAGAGGAAACATATTGTAATAAAAGTGTCATTTAGTATAGCCCTTGTCCTTTAGGGCAGTTACGCTCTGAGTGCTCTTGTTTTACTTTGACCTAACCTTTGAACTCAGGTATAAGATAATTTGTGTGAATTTGATAAAGATCAAACTTTTAATCCTTCTCTTTTGTCTGTCTTTGTTTTTGTTTTATTGCATTGTCATTTTGTAGCATTCCAAATACCTGTTTTTCCTCATCTAAATGTCTGTTATCTTCCTCTTCAGGCAGGAGACAGTAGAGCAGCTTCTCTCTAATATCTTCGACAAGGAAAAGAACGAGTCTGCAATAGTCAGCGTTATCCAGATTCTGCTCACGTTGTTTGAGACGAGGAGACCAGCGTATGTCCTTTCCTTTCATCTGCCATTTGAAATTTTTAATTTGCCATGGTTGGAGATTTTTTTAAAAATTGTAACCTTTTTAACACAACACAATATCTCCTAAAATAGGGAACCAAATAGTGTAAACATTCATTCTGTGTTTATAACAGTATACTAAGTTTACTTCTCCTGTTCAGATCCTTAAATCATATTGTCCCAGTCTGAATCATGGTCCAGATTGTATTGGCAAGGCTACATTGTTTTGTTTGTTTCTTCTGTGAACTAGTTCATGTGACTGGACATGTGTTGTAGGTTTGAGGGTCACATGGAGTGCCCCCCAGGGATGTCTCATCCATCATTCTCAGTGAACCACAGCATCCTAGAGGCTGTGAGACCCAGACTCAAAGACTTTCACGAGCTGCTACTGGAACCTCCAAAGGTAAAAACTATATATACAGCTGCAGGTGTTGTTCTGTTTGCAGATTGTAGGTTGAAGACAGATGGACTATGTGATTGTTTCAGGCCAAGTTGAAGTATTTTATTAGTATGCAAATATATTATAGTCAGTTGTAGTTAAGATAAACACTTTGCTTTCTACCACCAGAAGAATATGATGAAGACAACTTGGGGGGCTCTGGACCCTCCAGTGGGCAACACCAGGCTCAATGTGGTCAGACTGGTCGCCAGTCTGTTGCAGAGCAACACACACAGCATCAATACAGAACTAATTAACCTCAACACGCTCGGAGTTATACTAGTAAGTACTATCTTCTTTTTAGGGTGTGTGTGGGTGTGTGGAACACAGACTGCAATCAAAGCAATGAATTTTGATCTTAGACGAGTTCAAAAGTTTTCTGAAAATCACTTGAGACATAGATTTTCCACAGAAGTTCAGTTCAAGGTTTATGGTCTAAATCTGAAAATTCTAACCTGCACACTTAACAGAAACTCCTTTTATCCTTACACTGCAAACTTCCACACGTTCAAGGCAATGTCCAATCCCAGTAAATTGTTGCATCCTGATGTTAAGCACCCATCTGCCACCAGATGGAGCATCGTTGGTGAGAAACACGGCAAATCCATTTAATCTTGGGCTCTTAGAAACACTATTATTGCTACTTCTTTTAAGTAGAGGTAGCACAAATTGGCTTTATCCAAGGAGTGGATAGGCTTTCCCTTAGCAATAGGGCGAGGAGTTTAGTCAACTTGCTGTGGCAGGCACGTCCTGCATAAGGTGTTCAGACCATGTCCTACTGGGAGGAAGACCTGGAGTAGTACCAGGACCTGCTGGAGAGAATATATCATATTGGCTGGCCTGGGAATGCCTTGACGTTTTCCCTAGATAAGCTGGAGGAGGTGGCTGATAAGAGAGCGGTCTGGGCTTCCCTGCTGCCCAACTCCAGATAAGCAGAAGAAAATGGATGGATGAATTAACTTTTTGGTTATTTTGGATTTTATTTTTTATCAATGTGGTTTCCCTGAAGTTTCAAACAGCGTGCATCATTCATAATGCACGACATAATGCTCATCACTTTTCAGTCTTACGGTTTTTAGTTTTTGTTTTTAATTTAAAGTTTCTATTACTGTTTGGTGCATTTAGTCATCTCACACACACACACACACACACACACAAACGCACAAGATGAAAAGAAACCATCAGCACTGATGTAAAAAATATGTG